>JACXGI010000903.1:0-34155 GCA_016801175.1 Esox masquinongy
TCTCTCTCTCTCTCTCTCTCTCTCTCTCTCTCTCTCTCTCTCTCTCTCTCTCTCTCTCTCTCTCTGGGTGTCTGGGTGGGTGAGTGAGTGAGATGGTCATGAGGGGCAGGCAGCCTGACTCTGAGCTCCACTGTTCCAGCTCATTAGCTGTGATTAATCGGCTTCCTTGCTTTCCCATGGTTGCCTCTGCCTGTTGGAGAGAGACCTCACCTTAGAGGGCACAGGGTGTTTGACCACTATCACAGAAAGCTGGGTTTGGGGTCAATTAAAAAGTACATAATCAATTTAGGAAACATAGTGAAATTCAAATTTGAGGGAAACAAAAAAAATAAAATACATTTACAATTTCTAAAATGACACTGATCTTGAAAGCCAGTGATAGAGATTATTGCTATTACTGAACAATGTAAGGAACGGTTATCTATTTTGTTTTCGCAACAATATTTTTGTACGAAGATCTCTATTCTTCTATATTATTCTACACCTCATTGAAGACATAATTCAAGATGGCCAATGCTGTAAAATTATTCAGATTTAATTTAAGATTTGTATCTATAGTTATGGTTATTTATGAATTGATAATATAGATAACATTTATATGTTCATGTCAGTGCTGTCATGTTGTGAAACTATTTTTAAACAATGTTGTGGTTATTCTGTTAATAAGCATTTTTCACTACTATTAATGTTCATACTGTGAAGATAAGACAACCTACTTCTGGAATATTGTTGTAATAAATCCACCCTCTAATTTCTGCAGATGTAATCCTTGATAGAAATCACCTAATGAAAATGGTCAGAGCATTCACAAATAAAAAATATACATTGATGTAGGTCTCTTTGATTTAAAAATAATACAATTCACACAGTCCTTCATTTTCCTGCTTGTTTCCCTGTGCTTTCTAATCCTCTGATATGGGAACCATCTGTGTAAATGGAGGTCCAGAGAAGGGAGGGGGGCAGCAGAAGACACAATGCCTGTGGAGTACCGAATTGAGTGGCTGCATACGTGAGATTTTCTGCTTCACACTCTTACTGTACGAGGTAAGACAGAGGGAAAGAGAGAAAGACTGCAGGAGTTCCATGGGGAAAAAGAGCCTGGAGTGGTTCAATATTTTCAAGACTACACAAGGCTTGAGTGTTTTTACATTAAGATCATTTAATGTATATAAACAGCCCTAATGTCAGACTTGCGTACATTTTTCTGATACTCCCCAGAGCTATTGAAGTCAAAAGATGTCTTGCTCAATAGGTTTTGGAGTTCTGTAGGTCCTCCCCGCTCCATAAACAGTATCATAAAAATAATAATTTTGTTTTTACGATGCAACTCAGAACATCTCACACCGGCACCCAAAAGAATTTTACTATTACCAGCAACAGCACTTGTTCGACAGAGAGCATCATATTAGTCACCAGTTAAACAACAGTCAGTGAGTTTATAATCCTTCCAGGTCAGAGGTTAGGCCAAAGAGCTGCGCACACTGTTGTGCCTTACAGTGAGAGTTTCTTGCTGCTAATGTGAATAAAACAATTGTAGTCAATTATATTTAAATTGTTTTCACAGCAATATATGTAGTCAAGTGTTATTACATTACAATACTTTGAATGTATTTGATGTCAGATTTGCGTCTGGGACACATTTTTTATTGTGTAAACAGGTGGAAATGTGAATTATTGAACATCACCTTCCGAGGGAACTTGGGACACTTTTCCATCAGATATACCCTGTGGCCACTGAGGTCTAAAGATAATGCCTCGCTCAATGTGTGTTGGAGTGGAATGAGCGTGACGAAGGAAGTGTTGTCCTGTAAATCCTTCCAGCTCCATAAACAGAATCAGAAAGAAATAATTTGCCTCTGGGAAGCAACTCTACTATCACCAGCAACTGAGAGTGCCACATTAGTTACCAGGTAAACAAAATGTCACTGAGTTTGTAAAATGTCGCTATGTTTTGTAAGTGTTGCAGGAACATATGCATGGGCGAGAGATTCTCATTGCTAGTGTGAATCGATAATGTTATCTAAATTGCATGATACATTACAAATTGTTTGTCTAAATATGCTTCTGGAATAGAGAACTCTCTCCTCTCTCCATCTCAAACAAATAGTCCCTTCCCTTCAGGGAACAAAGCTCCCTAAACAAACACACACAGATTGCAGCTAATCCTGCTATAATTCTCACCTGGATGAACAAAGCCAGGCTGATGATATCAAAGTATCAATAATCAGAAAAATAATAATGTTAAACAGTATTAAGTGGGTTCAGACAAGAACTACAAATCCATTGCCATAGTTTTACCCACAAGTGGTGTGAAGAAATAGATTTAGTTTGTTTTGCTTGTCTTTTTACCTTCTATTATTTGATTTTATAGCACTATTTTTTTTCATCGTCGTAATATACTTTGGTTATTTGATCACCAAATATTGGTGGCAAAATGTGTGATAGAAAAAAAAATATTCTACTGATTTTCAGTACATGTACTCTACATATTTTCAAATGATGTAACAGCCAAAAATAGAAAAAAACACAAAAACCATTAACTATGTATGAAAATCATTTCAGTTGGGACCATTGTGTTAGGGTAAACCTGCTCTGTCAAATAAGATA
This sequence comes from Esox masquinongy, assembly GCA_016801175.1. NCBI lineage: Eukaryota > Metazoa > Chordata > Actinopteri > Esociformes > Esocidae > Esox > Esox masquinongy. Next base: position 2,608 of record JACXGI010000903.1, read on the forward strand.
GGTCTGTATTTACATTCTGAGCCGACTTTGGCCACACATGTCTAATGTGAACAGATGCTGAACCTTGTTTAAATCCACTGCTCCAAGTAAATTCGCACACAAATATGCAGAAAGCTGCAGAGGTTTCTTAATTTCCTGTGTGGGCCACACACAACTACAAAGATCCCCTTGGCTCAGAGCTATGAACTGAAGGACTCGGAACCTGAGAAACTGAGATCTCCAGTAATTATTTTTTAACTGTCAAAATATATTTAAACAAAGGGTTTCGTCTCTTAGTTCTGATCATGTAATATATTCAAAATAATTCATAGCTTCATTCAGTATCTGTTTTACTTGATAATTTCCTCATACAAAATCTAATCTACTATGGCGGTCATACTTTATACAGTATGCTAGAAAATATTCAATAAGGAAATGTTTCTATTGTTTGTTATCAACCCTTAAAGATTTACATACAACGTCATTTGTAAGTTAGGATGTAGGGAACCGCTCAGTGACATTTATTGCAATGAGAACATGAATGTGGACATTCAAAAAATGCCAAAAAAGCATAAGGAAAGAGATAGCAGGGAAAGGGTGAGAGTTGGTGAAAGAGGCAGAGGAGGAAAGCGAGAAGCACAATGAAAAAAACGACAGAGGGAGCATGCCAACACATTAAATTATGCTAAAGCCTGGCCTGCATGTGTAACTGTGCTCTCATTTGTTCACTCAATTAGTCAGTGCTCCATCAGTGCACAGGCCCTTTCCGCAAGCCAAGCCAGCCCAGTGAAACCCAAACCATCGGCCCGGCCCACTTGCCCAGGCACCAGAAATGCAAAGAACGTGCTGAGAGGAGAAAAGCAGACCAGGCAGAGGGAAAGACGCCAACAAACCTGGAATAAAACAGGGCCACCTGATCTATACCAGCAGTGGTAGCATGGTCGATCCAAACAGAGCAGCCTTTGTCTGTGGCAGTCAGACACCACCCAGAGCTGCTCTCTGACGCCCCCTCTCCTCCCATTCCACACCACACTTCACAGTCCCCACACGCCTAGAGCTCCAACAACCCTGGATAGGTTGTTGGAGACACCTTACGCTGAACTGGCAACAATCAAACATCAAACCAATCAAACAACCAATAGTTTTAACCCTTCACTCCTCCATATGCGGTCCACAAACATGGACGAAGATTCAAACAATCTAATCCCTAATCCTGAAACTAACCCTAATCTCTAAATCAAACCTTAATCCTAACATCTAACCTTTAACCTAAATCATCTAATCCAAAATCTGACTTTTTTTTACTCATGAGTGCTGGCCAAACATCCCCACAAGGTCAAATGTTCTTCGTTTTACTATCCTCTCAGGAATGTTTTGTCCCCATAAGTGTAGTTATACCTGTACACACACACACACACACACACACTTATCCAGGAGGCAGCAGACAGGAGTCTGAATAATTCAGAAGTGGAAATGAATGATTGATGTGGGACGTTTCATTTCCACACCTTTAAATGGCCCCTTTCTGCTCAAGCACCAAACAGGCCAAGTGGCCTCTAGAGGTTTACAGAGCCAGCCTGGGCCTGGCTTTCCAAGTCGGCCTTCAACAGGACAAGAGTGGCCTTCTTCCATGGACGGGGCTCCAGAGGTGGTGGCTGGCCTTCCACACCTGTGTTTGCTCCTTACATAGTAATTAAGGAGTTGGATGCTATTTTGAGCTGCCAGCACAAAGTAGCTCACTCATAATAAAGAACAGGGGGTGGGTAAAGAATCTTGGCTCTCATTTAGATGTGGCTGGAAAACCTGAACGCTCCAGGATTAGTTTTGAACGGTGTGCACACATATCGCATGGCGATGACTTGCCATGTGAGGTTGCTTGTGGCAAATATTTGTGTCAGAAAAAAAAATATTTAAACTAAAGTGAAATTTTGTATTTGGATATTGTTTTTGTACCAGCTTTTCATGAAGCATTGTAACAGGTTTTATGTTGCACAATAGTCAACAACGGTAGATTCACTCAATTTGTTGAGGTCCTACAGTTCGGCATTCAAAGCTGGGCATTCAAAGCTGACCCTGTAATAAAGGCAATTAAGCAATAATGCTGAATTATTAAGTGTTTTGCCCACATAGTAATAGCCTCGGGGATGCAGGGGAACATACAGATGGGCTTAATGCTGACTAAGAAACGAGGAGCGAGAAAGAGAATAAGAAGCTTAGAAGGAAAGAAAAATAAAATGGGGAGTTTGAGCCAATGCACTGTTACAGAGGTAAGTAGGGGTAGCGAAGGGTCACTATAAGTGCAAAAAGAACTCAAAGTCAAAACAAACAGTCATTCTGGCTTCTGATGGGGCAGCTTTCCCCACTTTTCCCAGAATCCCTCACTACAGCTCATTTCACATTTAGTTAAAAAAAGAAACTAGGAAGGTCAAGGAATATATTGTAACAGAATGTTATTGATGCAATTGTATAATACAATGGTCTGTATGTATTCTAAATCCCATGCAGTGTGATTTTAATTGATTTTAGTAGTTGAGAGTGATTCATAAGTCAACGCCAAAATTCATGCAAAAATGTACTGTTTATTGAGAGTTTTGCTTGCTTAATACCTAAAGTCTATTTATGTGAACATTTCAAAGAGAAAAAACATTCCTGCCATGACCCTGGTTGTCAGACGGGCTTGCCCTGTGTCAGACCTTTAAACAGCAGAGGCTTGTTATTAACTATCACTGACACAGTCCAAATGGACCCCATCTCTTTCCCCAGACAACCATACACAGAACTCCTCAACTCTCTCAGCTCTCTTGCTCTAGAGTAATTAATTACAGAGGAACTAGTATTTTGACAAATTGTTGGGCTCAGCAAATTCTGTCATGGCAAAGTTCAGCTATTAGGATCTTTTGTAAAGAAGGCCAGCATCTTTGCTGTGAGTGTGTCCAATTTATAGGTGCTCTCAAGCTAGCAGCCAGGTTCAAAGCAGCAGAGTAGGGGGAGGATGAGGACGACTCATGGGGATTTCACAAATATGGTGGAACACGCTTGCTGTAAATCTGACCAGAGCATGGGGGAGTAGGCGAGCCTGAGAGGTGGTCAGTTAGAGATGGTCGGGGTGTGGGGAGCTCTGAGTGAAGGTTTTAATCATCAACATGGAACTTAACTGCATTTTTAATGGTGGCTTGTTATTGTCCAGTGAATACGATATTCTGCGCATGGTGAAAACACATTTCATGCAAAAGGAGGAGGTATACAAATAAATATAAATACATTTTACTCAACTCAGGAAAGCATAGATTTTTTTTATTGCTCTTGAAAATTACAGTTTCACTCCAAGCCAATCCACCCCTAAAGCCTTTGTAAATATTTAGCTGCCAGTTAACAGTGATTTTCTGCTACTGTCTGACCATGATAACATGACAAATCAGAAGTTATCTAGCCGTGGGTCAGACTGGTGGATTCGGAGCATTGTTTCTTAATCATACTTATCACAGACTCAGATCTCTTCCAAGGTGGCAGCATAATGTTCTGAAAGCTCACTTTCGTCTTTATCAATATGGCATTTTAGCTGAAGCTGAAACCAAAATGATGTATGTTGATGGATTCATAGACCTATAATAGACAGATCAAAGACCCAAATTTGTTAAAACTTTTGGTCAGTAACAAAAGTCACTGGTTCAGATCTCAGAGTGAAGAATCTGTTGATATGCCCTTGAGCGGGAACCTTAGACATAACTGCTCCTGTAAATCTGCTGAAAGGGACAAATGTTCATATATAATATACACATGCCACACAGGTGAATTCCTAAACTAGATTTTGGGGTGGAATTGTTCACCAAACCCATCATTCTGTAAGTACTGTGGTTTTGTAGTGATGGCTTGGTTCGGTTTTGGTACAGAAGGAAAAATGAATGCCAACAGTCAGTGTAGTACATTTTTTGTTTATTTGGCAAAAGACGCCAAACCAAACCAGGAACATATCATGAGTCAAGTAATGCTTGATGACAGCACAAGTAGGAATACCACCAACACTCTGGATTTTCACCAACACTTTGATTTCACACCAAAAACAACACTGTCATATGCGTAGCAAATCAATATGTAAACTTGGCTCAGACATTCTATTGGCCTTAGACTAATTGCCTCTTTCATTGCTTTTGTCTGGGGTGTATTAATTCCACCAAATAAAAATGTTTTAGTATTTCAGTGTTTCATCCAACAGATTCGTTTTGTTAGCACTAAGGACTAAGCCCATAATTGTTGGTGTCTACTAAGCTACCATATAAATTGTTTTAAATAAAGATTTGCTCTTGTTTCATCATGGAGACACCATGGATCATTTAGTCATTTTTGAGGAGTTGTAGGTCCAGTGTAGGTATCCCCCAAAAATATAACCAAATATTGGAGATTAACGGGACATGGGCCTTTCCAGTTATTTTACATAAAAAATCAAAACAGAAACATGCTAAACAGTTGTTTTGCAATTCTTTACAAAGTGAATTCCCAAAGTATTTGGATAGTGACACATTTCTTTGGCTCTGTACTTTGGATTTGAATTGACACAATGACTATGGAGTTAAGGTGCGATGTCAGCTTTAACAGATTATCATTGTCCGTGTGTAATAAAGCAGTGATGCTTAGTCCTTGATTGAATATCCTTTGCATGCAATGACTTGAGTGAAGTCTGTAACACACACACACACACACACACATCACCAGACGCTGGGTATCACTTGTGCTGCTTGTACATGCCTGTACTGCAGCCTTTTTCAATTCTTGTTTGATTTAGAGCCTTTCTGCCTTCAGTCTTGTATTCAGCATGCAAAATACTTTTGGAGTTCACTGTACAATTGTATATGTAAGTGTCAGGTTGTTAGCTGACTGCTAAAGTGAGGTCTGCATGGATTAAATGTTGTTTGTTATCAATAAGAAATAGCACCCTGCGAAGTCACCTGCATTAAAACATTTGACGCAGTTTTAACTTTGACAGTGTTAGTCTCAACCCTATCCTAAACCTTAACTCAGCACAACCATCTGGATGTAAAGCCTAAACCCAACCATGTAAACTCAATGTTTATCAAAAAAGTCAGACTGTGAGATCTTGTTGAACTATTTTTCAGTGGTAGAGGGTTTAGTCCAGCCCTTTCCCTGGCATATGGACAGAGAGTGTATTATAAGAATTCAGCAAATGGGACTCTAAACAGGCAGGTGAAAGACAGGTTTCCTCCCTTCTCAACATCTGTGCCAAGGAGCATCTGGACATTCTGGTGCTGTGGACCAGGGCTGTTTGAGGGAGTGACCTCCTGTCACCACTTTCCTACTAATGAAGTCCAGATGCTCCCTAACATACACACACACACACACACACACATGAACATTTCTGTGTCTGTCCCGAATACATACATCCTTCCAGTGTCATTGTCATTCCGTCGCTGTATGTATCCTTTTATCTATCCTACTCTGAACAAGAAAAAGTGCTTATGTCAAATGCAATATAGTCTTTGGGGATTTCCTTATATCCAAAGTTCTCCTCAGGACTCCAGATGATGCCCCAGTGGGTAGATTGAGCTGGTCTTGTCACCAGTTCCCGCCTGTTGGTAAATCCCATCTATCAGCGCACTTTAGGGTAGGAGAGGAGACCGGAACATCTGCAGAAGAAGGTATAACTGTGGGAGGTAGAGATAGTGAGTAAGAGAAGATTTGCAAGGCTACAGGAAACAGAAACGTTGTTTGAAAAATCCTCTCTGATAATAACTGACTGGTGCTCAAGTGCTCTCAAGTGGAGGGGAAATGTTTCTGTCAGCATTCAAGATACAATCATGGTTAACATAAACACTTAATGCTTGACCCAAACCCTTGTGTGAACATCAATCAATATTTATGACCATTGATGTGACAATACATCGCCGATTAATATTGTTACATGTTTTTAATATAATACTCTGTAGATGTTCCTGTCTACATTCAATATTTAGCTTTTAACGGTAACACTGGGAAATAATGCCTTCCTCTGTTAGACAATGGCACACTTAATATGCTGCTACAGTCTTCTAATGAGAATTGATATTACATTACAATTGTTAAATGTTTAGGGTCATGTAGGTTACAGCAGAGCAGATGGTTAGTTTGAAAGCTACTATGAATATAGAACAATAGACATGGATATATATTCTTTATATACAGTGACTAGGGAAAGTCTACACAGACCCTCTACCTTGTGCTGCCTACTCCATATGTTTCACTATTCGAGTAAAAGAAGGATGTTTTTTTATTTTGAGATATTGCTTGATGGATGCATATTTGCCTTTTATTACAGCTGTGATTTATATTGTATATTGTTTCAACTTGGCCTCACAGTATTCAACAACATTCAAAGGTATTTCAGAGATAATTCATTTAGTATGGTATGTTATAGTACGTTGGATTGCATTACATTAGGCTGCCAATCGAATAGTGGTTGTACAGTAAGTTACACATTCTTGTCAAATATATCATAATAAACACATTTTTTAAACGTATGTTATGTAAGGGGTTTGCAAAACTTATGATATGTTACGAATTACAAAAATTAGGTTAAGGTTAGGTATTAAGCGTTTAGGATTAAGGTTGAGTATCGAGGTTAGGATTCGGTGTTATGATAAGGTTTGGGTTATTCATTCTAAGATAAGCTGGCAACTATGGACAATAACCATCGCAGTATTCTTATATTTGGCTAAATTAAATCAAACAATCAATCAAACCCCCATTGCGGATGACCGCAGAAGTTTTACCAATGGTCAGATTTACTCATTGAGTGGTGATGGGTACTGTATAAAAACCTACTACTACAAGCCAGCAGTTTCGCTGTTAAGCTTTCACTTCAGAAGTGTACAGGGATGAGATGAATAGGCTATTGTAAATAAAGCACTTTGTAAACACTGTTATGGCTGGTTTGAATGAATCTGTGCCCTTGTCTCAGTTTTCTAAGCAAATGTCAATTTATGACTGAGACTAGACCACTCTGGAACATTCAACACCTCATTGAAAGCCATGCTCATAAGCTTTTGGCATTAGAATATGTGTAATTGTCCAGCTGAAATAAAACTCGATTCCAGGGCTAAGTTTTGACTAAGTTATTTTTTGTCTGGTCTTGGCTCCTTTCATCCTTTCATATGTATTTTGACCGTGAACTTATCTGTCCTGATAGATGATAAGTGTACCTATAACTTGATGCGGTCACCACAATACTTGAAAATACAAAACTGGCATTTATTCCTATAAATCCTTACCTGAGATAGAGGGCTGTTTTTCTGCGGGACTGTTACTCAAATTATAAAGCAAAAAAACATACCAGAGGAAGTGTTTTTTTCAATGTTTGTCCTAACTTACATCTGCTTATAACAAATCTAATAGTAAGGTTTGAATGTTGTTGTCCATCAATTACTTGCAAGCAAATATAATGAGCTTGAATAATTTTTACTGACTTGAATAAAGTCAGCAGATTTATGTCAGGTGTACAGAAAGATCTGCGGAATTTTATTCAAAATAATTTTCAGCCAAAGTTGCTTCCACCAATTATTTATCTGAAGCTAGAATACATATGCAATCAATCAATAACTCTTTATGTTTTTAATGGGCAGCTAATTTGAATAAAGCAGGAAAATGAGTATTATGTCTATTATTGTATGAACTATTATTAATAATATGTGCTTGTATTTTGATGGTACAGAAAATTAATATAATACAATGTTTTACAAACCAACATGGGCGAGACATCATGATTGAATATCATTTTGTAACTTTTTCTTTACAGCTCTATATTCTTGGTTCTTTAAGAACTTGTTGACTTTGGTATAATTCTGTGTGAGGTCTATGTGAAAGCTAAGGGCTCCTGTTACACAACAGGGGAAGAACAAGCATTTGCTTTCACCCCTTTTGTGGAGTACCTGAACCGGTCTATCATTACAGCCTTCCAGAGGGGCTGTGGGCAGCTCCTGTCTGTACCACAAACCTCCCTCCACACTTTTACCCCCTGCAACCAAATGGAATCTCAGCTCTAGAGGAGTGCTTGAGGCCAGCTCACAGTACACCCTTAGCGGTGGAGATAAGCACTTTCATTCCCCAGTCTGTCTTTGATACATGGGACTATGTCTGTTCCACCATACTGTAAGTCAGGCTCTTTGTTATGTTGTTATTAAACTACAATAGTTTAATTTACAATAATTGATACTAGATGCCAGATTTGCAACTGAGATATATTTTTAACAGGTTAATAAAATGTCACTTGTCGCGGGGCACCGTCCGAGGTCATGTGGGACACTTCCAATCGATACTCCCTACAGCTACTTAGGTTTGAAGACAATGTCTTGCTCAGTGTGTATTGGAATGGAATGAGCAGTGACTTAGGAAGTCTGGTTCTGTAAGTCCTTCTCGCTCAATAAACACAATCAGAAAAAAAACATTTCTGATGAAGTGACTTAAAAACATCTCACACTGGAGTTTTGTAAATAATTCTACAACCACTTTTCCAAAAATGTTGGGATGCTGTGTAAAATGCAAAAAAAAACAGAATGCAATGATGTGCAAATCATATAACCCTATATTCTACCAGAAGGTCTTAGACGAGCCCCAAGCATATCAATATTTAAATCCAGGTTAAAAGCACTTCTCTTTTCACGTGCCTATGACTGAGCACTTAAACTTATCCGCACTGTTCAGCCTTACAACTTTTATAGCTTCCAGTGTTTGTATCCCATTTTTATTCTATTTCAATGTTCTTATTCTGTTTTAGTATTATGATGTTGTTTTGATGTTTTCATTTGAGTATTTGTTTTTATACTATTTGTATTTTTATATATTTCTTTCTTTTTCTTTGTAAAGCACATTGATTTGTCTCTATGTATGAATTGTGCTATATAAATAAACCTGTTTGCTTGCTTGCTATATTCAACAGAAAATAGTACAAAGACAAAATATCAAACTGAGACAGTTTATAGTTTTTTGAAAAATATATGCCCACTTTGAATTTCATGCCTGCAACACATTTCAAAAAAGTTGGGACAGAGGCAACAAAAGACTGGAAAAGTTGGGTAATGCTAAAAAACTAAACCTGGTGGAATATCACAGAACTAATTAGGTCAATTGGCAACAGGTCAGTAACATGATTGGGTATTAAAAGATCATTCCAGAGAGGATGGGTCTGTCAGAAGTGAGGATGGGGAGGAGTTCACCCTCTGTGAAAGACTGCGAGGGCAAATAGTGCAAAAATTTCAGAATAACATTTCTCAGCGAAAACTGCAAAGAGTTTCGGGATTTCATCATCTACAGTACATATTGTCATTAAAGCTGCACTATGTAGATTTTTTGGGTAAAAAAAGCCAACATTTTGTCCCCTATAAACTTGTTATGTAAGCTAATGAGGCCCTTTAAGAGATGTTTAGCAACACAAACAGCTCAGTGCCAGTGGAATGTCAGTTATTTTTTGGAGTGTGCTGCTACTTTCCAGCCAATTCTATTCCAGTAATCCCATTCCAGCCAATTGCCTTCTGTGAGGTGGGCTTTCCAGCAAATCGCCTTCTGCGAGGCGGGCCTTCCTTCTTGGTCTATTTTGAGAAAGCCCATTTTACCTGGAAGATACAGCTACGGAAAAAATTAAGAGACCACTGCACATTTTTCTTTCCTCTCCAAAAAAGTTGAGGAAGGTTTTGAGTGAGGAACAGAAGTGTTCAATTTGCAGTGGTCTCTTAATTTTAACCCTTCTGTTCCTCACTCAAAACCCTTCTTTTCAACTTTTTTGGAAAGGAAAGTAAAAGGTGCAGTGGTCTCTTAATTTTTTCCAGAGCTGTATACAGTATATAGCCTATGTACGCCATAGGGAGTGAAATTCTCTTAGAAGCGAAAGAAGATTAGTTCTTTATAGCTAGCCACCAGGAACCCTAAGCTAACGTTAGCAAGGCTAAGAATAACATTGAACGCTGAGTTATTTTTTTTGGAATAGGTGATTCTATTTTTCATATTATTATTCGGAACTTCATTCTCTATTGGGCATTGGTGTGGAACCGCTTTCTGACCGGTGAGTAAATAAAAGCAAAAGGTTGTAATTGTTTTTTTTAATGAAAATCCAATCTAGTGTAGCTTTAAACGATTCAGAGAATCCGAAGAAATCTCTGCATGCAAGGGACAAGGCTGAAAACCAATATTGGATGGAAGTGATTTTCGGGCCCTCAGACGGCACTGCATTAAAAACAGATACAAATTGTGATGGAAATCCCTGCATGGGCTCAGGAACACTTCCGAAAACCATTGTCTGTGAACACATCCACAAATGCAAGTTAAAACTCTACCATGCAAAGAAGAAACCATATATAAACAAGATCCAGAAACGCTGGCAACATCTCTGGGCCTGAGCTCATTTAAGATGGATTGAATCGAAGTGGAAAACTGTCCTGTGGTCTGACGAATCCAAATGTTTTATTATTTTTGGGAATCATGGACAATTCCTCCTCCGGATTAAAGAGGAGAGGGACCATATGGCTTCTTATCAGTGCACAGTTCAAAAGCCAGAATCCGTGATGGTATGGGGGTGCATTAGTGCCCATGGCATGGGTGACTTGCACATCTGTGAAGGCAACATTAATGCTGAACAATATATACAGGTTTTGGAGCAATATGCTGCCATCCAGATGATATCTTTTTCAGTGAAGACCTTGCTTATTTCAGCAAAACAATGTCAAATCACGTATTACAACAGCATGGCTCCGTAGTAAAAGAGTCCGGGTGCTAAACTGGCCTGCCTTCAGTCCAGACCTGTCACCCATTGAGAACATTTGGCACATTATGAAACAAAAAATAGAACAAAGGAGACCACTTACTGTTGAGCAATCCTATATCCAGCAAGAATTGGAATACATTTTACTTTCAAAACTACAGCAATTGGTCTCAATTGGTCAATTGGTCTCCTCAGTTCCCAAACGCTTACAGTATTATTAAAAGAAGATGTGATGCAGCACAGTGGTTAACATGCCCCTGTCCCAACTTTTTTGTAATGTGTTGCTGGCATCAAATTCAAAATGGACATGTATTTTTCCAAAAACAATTACATTTCTCAGTTTCAACATTTGCTATGTTGTCTTTGTACTATTTTCAATTAAATATGAGGATAAATTATTTGAATATAATTGCATTCTGTTTTTATTAGCATTTTACGAAGCGTCCCAACTTTTTTTGTACTATCATCAGCAACAGCACTTGTTCGATGGAGAGAACCATGTTAGTTACCAGGTAACCAAGATTGCCAGTAAATTTATTTGCATTCCAGGTCATTGGTCTGGCCAATGAGCTGTGCGCTTACAGGTATGTGTTTCACCTTATGGCTCAGCAACAGTTTTGAGAGTGTGTATCAAAAATTGCATTCACAAATTATGCAAATATTATTTTAATGAAATTAAGTTCACAACAATTGATGTAATCAAAATACGCTCTTAGTTAGATGCTTTCGGGGCGTTCAGAGGATGATGCAGGCAGACATCTTTTAAGGCGACATAAGGCAACACTGCTGCAGGTGATTACGATTTTCACAAAGTGGCATTTTGCTGTAATGTTCTGTAATGATAACATTTCCTTAATATCTGCATTATTCAGTTTTCTCTTACCTCTTTGATGCCAAATAATTTCATCCCCAGGCCAGAAATACACACACACACAATGGTGTGTACACACATACATCCACGCACACCCCCACACACACGTGCATGGCACATATACTGTACGTATGCACAGGGCCGTCGCCAGGAATCCAGGGCCCCCTGAAAAGATATATGCCCCCTCACTTATAGACAACATCAATATCATCACGATCAGTGGACCCGGCCAAGCATACGCATCTTTCCTCACGTTCGCTATGGCCTTGCATATACACAGAAATAATGGTAGCATAATATAATGACATTTAAATTAGCATCTATGAAAGATGAAATATTATTAGGGTCAGTTATTTTATTCTGATTACAACAACAGATAAAATTGGGCAACCTTGTAATTGCACAGACATGAAAACTCCAAAACCATATAAATCATTAGCTGGTCCTGCTGTAACCCCAGGGTTCACTTTAGTATAATGTCTGTTTGTCCAGGTCCCTAAACCCATACAGGTTTAATCTGAGAAGTCAGGACTGTGGGACACAGTAGGTTTCAGCCAATACAGGCAGGAATAAGGAGACGTCAGCCCATCAGCCATCATTAAGCTGTCAAGCAAGAAAACAAAATAAATGAGGAACGAAGTGCTGGGACTGCCTCAACCTTTTGGGATGATTGCAGACTAAATAGCTACAGACTGAAATTGGGCATTTTACACCCTGGCAGCTGCCCAAAACACAATTTGTCCGAGTCTGGAGGGCAGCACGGCTGAAAAAGCATGCCATGCAAAATACCCAATTTCCTGGGAACTCTCATCTCCCATTGCTTAAAAAGCCCACCAACTAACAGTAATAATGCAGTTCATCAGTAAATAGGGCTTCGTCTGCAGTGAATGTTGATGTTTCATGTAAAATATTATTCCATTTATTAAAAGCTGTGTACATTGTGCACTGTAACACACAATCATAAAATAACGCTAATAAATAAACGTTAATAAACGTTAACGTTAAGTCATGACTAGTCATACAATTTCCTTTCTCCCCTGCCTGCATCTCTAGCTTTAGCCACCAAGAAAATGATAAGGGTGAAATATGTGGCCCACTCAACCCAATCATCCTATGACCTCCCTCTTGCTAGCTACAATAACTAGCTAGGTGCCATGTTTCTAGCTTGCTAAATTAAATAGCTAGTTATGTACTAGTACATAGGTAAGCTAGTCTATTAGCCACATTATTACAGACTTGATCATTACCCCTACTACTTTCATTATAATTCACAATTCTAGCTTTACTTTCATTCATTTTTGTCTAAAATATTGAGTAAATAAGATGCATCATCCTGAATAGCTGAACACCATTTTTGATTTGCAATTTCATGGAAATATATATTGGACTACTAAGCATTAAACTACTTCATACTAATTATTTTACATTACATTATATTAGCCATGCTCTGAACTGCATCTATTTTGCCAACAATACCCTTAAATTATATAATGTAATTTAAAGTCAAATATAACTTATTCAAATATATCCTTTTAATTATATTTTGCTTGGTTTTGTAGCATAAATTGTATTTTATATGTTATATGAATCGTTGTTTCATTTCTACAAAGTAGATAAATTACTGTCAGTTCCATATTTTTTGTCTTTTAAGCAAATACTGCACAAAACTGAAATAAAAAGCAATTAATCAATCGAAGGTTTAAGTTTTAGCTAATGTTAAGAGTTTCAGTAATACTTTAGCAGTACTTATTGGAGCAAAGTCATCATTCCACTTTTATGGAATGGAACTTTTATGGAAAGATATATAAAGGTCATCCTAGCAAGGAAATGCAATCTTGTGTGTCAGCAGTGCAGCCCCAGCTTCTTTGGCACACTTCTATGAGACAATTTTTTATGCACTGTATGAGGTGTGTAGTACATGAACAGACAGATTGCATTGGAACAGGCAGCAATGAGCCACTGTGACATACTGTACTAACACTACCTTCTGGCAACTTGTTAAAGTTCCCAAAACATGAAGAGATGTCCCCTTATGTCATTGGAGGCTGTGTAGAACTACTGTACATAACTTTAAAAACCACACAAATAAATTAGACAACAATACCTTTTTCCAAGCCTAGATATTTCATTGAGAATAACAAATGCATTTTTCTTGGTAACTGCAATGAGCCTTCTTCCTGCTTAAATTCTTTACGGAAAGGTCTTATTCTTTGAAGTCTCAAAATGTCAAATGTTACTTTTCACTGACTTACGCCATTTGATGCAAAACATTTAATCGAGTGGTAACACAGCCTCAGACCGTCTGTCTGAGGATAGGTTTGAGAGAGGGAAACAGCTATACATGCTTGGGGGCTCTGAGCAGGGATCACTGATAATGAAATGAAATCCCAGGCTGTCCATTTGAGAGGGCTGGAACGAATCGATCATAGAGTAGCATCTGTGAAAGAGATGTTCAGAAAGGCTGTTTTCACCTCTGTGGAGCCAGGGGAAAGGACTGGTGTCTGGTCCTGGAGACCCACTTTGGACCTGGTTTACAAACAGATCTCAATATGCCAGTCTGACTGAAGTACACAGAAATTTAGACCTCATTTAAAGAGTCACTAAACCATTAGACCTCTTGTAAAGTTAGATTATACCTTAGACCGCAGGTAAAATTTGCCTTATATCAAATCTTAGATCTCAGGTAAAGTCAGACTGAAGCCTAAACCAGACAAATTATTTTTAGACAGACTAAAAGATCTAACATACTGTAGGCTTAGCATAATTATCTTTCTGCTGTGAATCGTGGTCTATCTTGCAGAATCTGTGCTAGCCGTTTGTTATACAGAGCGAAGTGTAGAAAGTTTCCAAAAATACCCTTGTCCCAAAATCCAATTATGCGACGTGATTGGCAAACTTTCTCTCCTGCGTTTGTTCCTCGTTACTTTAGTGCCATTACCACTATGTTCTGTTTCCCTGTGCTTGTCTCGCTCCCCAACTCTCCCACATATTTTTATATCAGTTTCTGCGTTAAGTCCTCTCTCTCTGAACTCAATCCCTTGTCTGCCCCTCTGGTTGAGCCCCTCAGCTGCCGGGCCGCTCTCACACTAACCCCCTTGTTTATATCGGGGACGCAATTAAGTCCAAGCCAAGTAGGGGAGTCCCTGAGAGAGAGGCAAGAGTGCAAGCCTGTGAGTCAAATTTCAACCGACCGCTTCACAGTACACACACACACATGCACACACTTCCCTCCTTCCAACTCTCTTGATGCTTTTAGCTGGTTATATTGACATTTTTCAAATTCTATTTCTTGGAAATAATGTGTCTTGGAAATGTCTCTATATTATTGAAACTAGTTACAATTGTTTTAAAGATCATGTCAGAAACTCTGTGATTTTATTGCAGAAATTCACTATACTAACACATTTGTATTGGACTTTAAATAATTTTTTATTCTAATTAGCACAACAGAGTTCGATAGATGTTTACCACTTGGAAAATATATGAATAATTTATAAACAAGTGGATGCAGCTGGAATAACAGTGAACCAGAATTGTAAAATTGCCAAAGTAATTACCTCCCTGCTTTATATGATATGCAGTGGCTTGTTGTCATAAAGAGTGACACTTTGATGTGATGAAATTGAGACTGCGGTGCAATAAAAAAACTACTGCTTTTATCATAGTAGTTATGCAACACTTACAAGCATGTTGTGTCCTTTATTACCCTTATAACATTAAGATTTAAACCGGGTGGTTTCATTACCGTACAAATGTACCGAAGGGCCAGTCAGCTGTTGTCCTCTGCAGTTTTTAGGTAACAGTGACTCTGGGCACTGCTGGATACCTTCATTTGTTTTTTCATGGACGAACTGGTGTGATCTCCAAGTTCACCTTCTCTGCATGTGTGGTCTTCCAGCCCAGGGGACCCAAGCCAGAATCCTAGACACATGTGTGCAGGCAGAAGCAGTAGTGCAATGCGGAGTGGATAAACAGGGCACTTACTAGCCACGGGCTACTCTCCACCCCCAAACAAACCCAGATTACTACTCTGGTCCAGAATTACCCTAAACAGAGCTAATATTGAACTTGTTAAATACACCCTTAGAAGATTTTCGCCGTCAATATATTTGTGTGTCAGTGGCTGGAGTTATCCTGACACCATTACTAACCATGTCAAATAACAAAAAATTATTACATTCATTTTTTTTCTCCTGGCCCAAACTTACAAAGATAATCTTTTCCTTTTGACTACAAATAATCGGGGAGTCGTCCCATCGCAGGGCGTATGGCTCAGGTGTCTTTTAAAGTGAACATAGCAACCTTACAACTTACTTCCTAAGAGTGCCTCTTTTCTTACCAGTTTCACGTTTTCTCAGAAGGGAACAGAGAAGACAGGCTCCAGGGATGTATGCAGCGTTGACGGACAGGGGGATAAACAGAGGAGTTGTCCCTGACCTCCCAACACTATTCAGCAGGAAGACGTACAGTCCCCCTACGGGCCCTGGAGCACATAAAATACACCCTACTGCCTTCAACACCAGGTGTGACAGCCATCAGGGGTGGCCTATCAGCAGGAGGTAGGTGGTGGGGGGCGGGGAATAAGGGGGAAAGGGTTGAGGGGGCACATTAGGAACATATCAGCAATTATTCACCAGGGTTTATTTTCCTTTTTGTTCTTTCGAGGCTTTTGTATCTATTCGTCCACCATGTTGATGACATTTAGAGTCTAATTGAAAACACCTTGTTGAATGATTTCGAGATAATCTGCTTAATTCTAAATAAAGTGTTACATTTTGTCAGCGTCCTGTTATATATTAAGTGGATATGATGGTTAGTTGTTTTGTCACATGTTCTTTCTTCTTGCTCTAAACAGAACGGATCCTTTGGCCATTGTTTAGTTTTGCAATTTATTCCCTTTTAATAAGTATAGTTTCAAACTTACGGCTACTTACAGTTACAAATCAACTTCTTTATGTAATGAAATTCACAGGGTAGAAGACATGTTTACTTCTTTTTCCAGGCACATTAGACTCAGAGCGGCTATATCAAATCTGACACTGGAGAACAGAGTTGCTCAATCTGTTTTAACCATGATCACTGGCTGGCTGCATTCATAGGATGGGACAAAACAATGTCCTCCAATTGTGTTCTGTCTGCTTCCACTAACAAATATGAAGAAGGATGAGAGCTGTCCTTCGTATGCATCCCAAATTCCTAAAACAATAAATGTGGCTTGGTTTGCTGACGTCCAGTGGATAAATGGCAAATTAACATGCTTCATGGTGAATAGTCCACTCTAAGGACCTTAGATATTCCTATGATTTAAGATGGTTACCACAAACTGGAAAAAGTAATTTCCTAATTGGATGAGTATAGATGATGTAACCAGGTGTTACAAAAAAACTATAGCATTCTGTCACTGTAAAATATAGTGTTCAGTCCCTGTAAAATCTTTTGTGCCTATTGTTCTGTGTTAAAAGTGAAGAATGACATTCCTGTACTTTTCAGGCCAGGGCTGTAATGTTAGTTAACATGCAGAGAAATAATGCATCTGGAAAGGTCCATGTGAGAAAGGAAGCTCAGACCTCTAATTTCCTGTGTGAGCATTTGGAGCAGCGGAGCGGCTAGACCCCTTGGCGACTATCAGAAATCCACCAGTAGTCCCCTGAGCCACCCATGCCCTGATGCTACCCTCTCTTCCATCCCTCCCTCCCTCCACTCTCTCTTCCATCCCTCCCTCCCTCCACTCTCTCTTCCATCCCTCCCTCCCTCCACTCTCTCTTCCATCCCTCCCCCTCTCTACTCTCTCTTCCATCCTTCCCTCCCTCCACTCTCTCTCCCCTCTGTCCCTCCCTGCGCTCTCTCCAGCTTGGAGACACAGGCCAGGGCCCCTGGGCCACCAAGGGTCAACATCGCTCAGCCGTGACCAGAAAACACAGTGATATCTTACTCATCTAGTCGCCCCTCTCACTCGTCAAGCAATAAAGCATGCATGGTGACCCCTGACCCCTTCACAAGCCCCTCCCATCCTCCCTCCCACTTTCCCTCTACAGACCGAACACTTTTTGAACTGTCTCCACAAATGCCTTAGAGAGGAACACAAAGAGGTATATGAGAAACATGTACACACACTAAGTGATAGATATGTGACCTACTCGAGCTTCATCTGTATCTCCAGCTCTTTTCATAAGTGTGTGGGGGAAATAGAAAAGAGACAGAGGAAGCGAAGAGGAAATGGCACAGAGTTTGAGAAGGAGAGAGACAGAGGGGAATGAGACAGAGGCAGGATGAAACTGTTCTAGAGGGAAATACGGCGGGAAAGGTCAACCGTAGGAATCATGTATGAACTAAACAAAGCTTTTGTACGTATGTGCATTGGTGTATGTTAAGCATGTGTATATGTGCTGTATGTGCGTGTGGGTCTGGGTGAGTGTCTACGTGTCTACATGCATGTGTATGTTCATGCATCTCTACCGTGTGTCTTTACTATGGGTCTGTATGGCCAGGAGTAAAGGGTCCAGTGGTCCCCTGCTCCGGCAGAACATCTGGGCTTTATATCAGGCCTTTAATTAATCCTGAGTGAAGGCCAAGCAGTGACAGGCGGGCTGGGCAGGCTCCAGCCCTGGACAGCAGCTGATTTATTACAACTGAGCCCCAACCAGTCACCATTTATTACAGACTGACTGACTGTGGGGAAGGGGGAGAGAAAGGAAGGGAGGGAGGGTTCTGGGGCAAGATAGACCAGGACGGCAAGACACAACATAGGCACTGTTGGGTTGGACAGAGAGGGAGGGGAGGGTGAGGCCAGGGTAATGAAGGGAGGGAGGGCATGGAGGTAATGAGTGAATAATGGGGAGGTAATGGGAGGTGTGTTTGTATTGTCTTGTTGGAAGAGGAAGCTAACCACTGTCACAGCTTGTTGAGGCTCTTGAATTGGACGTGGGAGATATACAGTGAAAGTAGAGGGAGAAGGGGTGAAAAAGAGCTTTCTGAGAGTGTCAGAGAAAGTGAACGAAAGACAGAGAGGAGAGGTGAGACAGACAGTTTGTGGCGGTGTGGTGTGGTTGTGTCCTGTATCCTCACAGGCCAGTCAGTCACAGAGACTCCTCAGCTCTTATCTTTCCCCACACAATTAATCCCCTTCTGCTCATTTGGCTTAATCATGACAGTTATCGGAACCCTGTAAGACACAGGAAAGCACAGTCCTACTGCTTATGTCTCTCCCTCCCTTCCTCCCTTAGGTCTTTTTCCAGGACTTCAACCAGAAAAAAAGATGTTCCATTTTATTATCTAACACATCCACCCGAGACGAACCACAAAGCATATAACAATGGTTTTTCTGCCAGTGGTTCTGAAATGGGTGTGCGTGCAGCACAACCATGTTTACTGTGCTGCTGAATAATTGTTTCTGTCCTCCTCCAGCCCTCATCCACCTTAGGGGAACGGCTTTTATGATCTCCTCACACAACATTGTTCCTTCCTTCTGATAAGGACTGTCAGTCTGTGAACAGCCCTCACACAATCAGAGCAGTGGATGAGTTCAGCGGCCAATGAAAAAGTAAATACATGGGCACTGGAAAAGTAGTGCTGAGCAAATTAACAGAAATGTTGGTTACTTTTTTGGATTAACTAAGCATCGGTTCAAATTGGATTTCTTTTTCAGTTGTCTGTACTTTTTTTCCCCAAGAGGTGTTACTTTAGGGAGAAATCTAATAATTAATTTAAAAAAATGTCAAGGGAACAAACTCCAGGACTCCACAAATAATTGTTGTTATTTAATAATACTACATATATTGTCTAATTTTCTGATAATCAAAGTAAAACCGAACCAACCTAAAAAGCGCTACTGGCTCACCACTATAGAGCTACTGGCTCACACACAGCGTCCCACCACTAACAACTTTTTTATTTATTTTTTTACATGCAATCCATTCAGGCGTCTTATACACATTTAACAGCCTAACACGTTTTCATTTTAAGATTGTCATTGAAATTGTAAACCGTCTACATCCTGTGAATTGAACAACATTGGAACTGCATCTTCATGCTAACTGAATATTTACTGATTTTGTTTAAACCATAAGTTGGTTTTGTCTGCTTTTGAGGTTTTAGAGAGCGGCTATTTTACGCTGTTCACCCATCTCTCCCCGCTTTGTCATGTGGCCATGCAACAGCTCTAAACACTACAGGCTTTTCACTGTGATTAATGGCCCTTTTAGCACACTATCGTCTAGACATCAGCTCCCAGAATTCCTCAGGGTGCCAAGAGACATCTTTGTTGTTGAGACTTTCTTTTCAACATAACATTAAAAAAGGTTTCTCACATTTTGTTCAATCGCATACATTTTCTGACATGCGCTGTATTACGGCTTTCTAACGTAATAGTTGCAGATAAACATACGGCATGATGTTACAGTGTCCGTGATGTCACATTCAGGGACAATGCATTACACATGCTTGGACTGATTGATGCGATAGTCCTTGTGGTTTGTGAGGGGTCTACATCAGCTCGCAAGAAACCAGGGACAGGATGCTCTTTCACCAGTGGTGTTTCAGGCAGTCATGAGAAGCTAGGAATACCCTCCCATTTGGCAGCGGCCACTAGACGCATTCTGTTTGACCAACGGACCAGCCCCAAGCGTCTATAAACATAAAGCTCGGTAGACCAGATCTGATTAAAGCACATGGTTTGTGTATTCAGAGGCTGGGTTTGACACTTTTCCTAAGACAAAATCTTAGTACGACTGTCGTTGCTTTACAGAATAGAATGTAAATTAGGAAGGTGGGGGAGAGAAAGAACGAACCGGAGAAAGGAAGGAAGTATAGGTGAGATGAGAGGAAGAAAGTGCAAACCCAGTGGAAACAGCCTAAAGTACTGCTTCATAAATTTATTCTAGTAGTGGCTGGGGTTCAGGTTTTGAGTCTCTGCCAGCAGTGGCTGCCAAAGGCGAAACATAGTAGAGAAGTTTAGCAGGCCATCCATGGCTGGAAGCTAGAGTCATGAGATTGGGTCTGTCCTGGGTCTGTTCTAGGTCTGTTCTGTGTCGGTTCTCTCTGTGAGTTTGGTCAGGGCTGGTCCTCAGTTGGAGCACCATGGACTCATGTCTACACTCCCCTATCCCCTTCTCTCTCACAGGCATGAGATGGCCACTTTCAGCACCCCCAAGGGAAAAGGAGAATTCAGCCAACCACCACCCACCACCCCCAAAGAGCATATTTTGAAGCAAGATCTCCTTTCATAGAATGATAATTACTAATATTGTCAGGAATTTGCCCTTTTATAAATAGAGAACCCAAAAGGAGTGAGGAAATGTTTTTTTTCTTTGTGGTTAGTCTTACACTTGGATTCTAGATATCTGGTCTTGTTGATTTTGTAGCTGGGTTTTATTGTGTTTTCTTTGGGACAGAGGTACTGTGAATGCCCTCAGCAAGCAGATACTTAGTAGTTTTTTCTGGACCCACTCAAGTGTTGGGAGTTAAATGTATGAGCATTATACTATTAGTACATTTGGATGTGGGCAAACAGGCTTCAACCGAGAACTCATCATCATCATTATGGTCATCATGGTCCTCCAGCCAAATATGCATCTTTTGACCAACTGGTTAAAAATTAGTTTATTGGAGGCCATAGAAAAAAAATAGAAAATCATGATAAATGCCTCTAAAAGGGTTATTGTAGGCTAATGCCTATTTTAAGACTGACAATGACATTTTGTAATCTAGCCAGTGTGACAATATTATTAAATAAATTTATCTTGAATGGCAATTAAAACCTACCAGACATATTTACCATTTTACCATAATTTTTTACTTTTACTTTTAGACTTACAATCTTTCTTCACAAATCTGCTGGGCATTAAACTAAAAAAAACACTGAAAGTAATTCTGAGATTCTGAGACTTTGCTTGGTGTTTTTATTTTCATACACTTTTCATAAGCATTTTATATTTCATTTCCTTTAAGAATAACTCTTAAAAAATATGTGTAGCTTTATGAAATGTAAACCAAACACTGAGCATACCTCAAGGTTTTTATTTTCAAAACATTTTTCATCTATTTCAGCTTTTTTCTTTAAATTATTTGGAAGACTATGTCTTTTAACGTTTTTTTCTTTTTTAACGTCTTTTTTCATATCATTTTTTTATGTTTGAGAAAGATGCCACTGAATGACTCAGAACATGAAGTATGATATTTGTCTTTGTAAAATATATTTGATGACATTAGGAAGTGAAATGTCATCACCAAACCATGTTTCACCCACTCTGGGCAGAGTAGCTGGACACCCTAATCATCATCATATCCATCGTCAGCACTTTCATATTTAGAGTATTCCCTTTTCTCTTCACATGGGAACAGTCAGTATAAATGGTTATGTGTTCGCTCCTTCCACTCTTGCAATTATTGCCTGGATCATATTTCTGTTTAGGTCATTTTTACATGCTTTAAGAATCGTGTAAATCACATTTAAATGGCATATACACCTCATTATATCCCTGAAACTGTAATTTAGCTGAAGTGCACTGGAGAATATTCAGACCTGGTTTGTGGTGTAAACATGTCTTTACTTATCCAGATTAACTCTGCTTCTCAGGTTTCCTCCTTCTCTCTCAACGCTCCTCAACAGTACATCGCCTTCATGAAAAAAGGCCATTCCAACATCCCAAAGTCACTGCTGGCCATACTATATGTTCTCTTAATTAGACTGTTTAAAGTCATTACCATTTAATGCATTCCACGCTCAAATTACAGCAATGAGGCATGTTTCTATGTATGTGCGTTAAAGGGAAGCGTGTGCACGCGTACATGCGTACCTATGTGTGCGTTTGTGTGTGTGGAGGGGGTTCTGGGGGCATCTGGTGAGGCGGCGGGAACCCAAGGCCACGGGGCAGGCATGCAGCGAGAGCCGTCCCGTCCATCACGGCCAGTTATTAGGGAGACCACCGGTGAACCAGGGCCATTTGGTGGGCCTAATAACAACGGGGATGTGAGAGCTGGGGCACAGGAAGCTGGGCCAGACAGGCCGCTGCTGAGAAAAGCACTTTTTACTCAGTCAGTCAGTGAGGTGAGGTATGGGAGGCCTTAAAAGAAAAAAACTATGACAGCCCCTATTTAGGCTTTAAATTGTGACACTCATGGCTAACTTCCAATGTTACGTATGACCAACTCAATGGTAAAACAACACATTGTTTGCTATACTACAATGATGCTGAAAATTACTGATGAGGAGCGCTGAGCTGTTAACGTTTTTTTGAGCTTGGTTCAGATAGATTAGCGAAAGGAAAAAAAAAGATGTATCATGACTGTGGCTGGGTTGCGCCTTTTACAGGAGGAGCTTATCATTTAACAATATTTGTAATTCTATTACTTTAATAGCATACTGTATGCAGCAAGCTGACCACCATGGTCTTGAGTGTCAACCCCTGACGCCTGGTTGGGAATTCCTACGGACAATGTAAATTGGCCAGCATCGCCCATGGAGGGGGGAGGACATGACATCAGGGATTTCATGGTCTCATCACGCACTAGCGACTTTCCCAGGCATCTGCAAAGTTAATTAAGTCATTTGGTGAATGAGTGTGCCTCCAAATTTGTTGACCCACGTGACTTCCTGGTTGGAAGAGCAGTGTGCAAAAAAACAGAGAGGATTGGTGTGAATGCCTTGGAGGAAGGCTGCAATCCTAAAGTCTCTCAAATCTGTTAGCACAATTATAAATGACATAACTGGGACAAAAGGCTGAATCCCCAAAAATCAGGAAGGTGTACTAGGAGGTATATGAGCTATTGGTTTACTAGGCCCAAGCAGCTGTGTATATAAATTGTGCTGGAACTTAATGCCAGGAGAGTATGCCCCCTTCCTGCAATTGTTCAAGGAGATGATCGATTTTCAGGACCTTTGGCCTAGTAATACCCAGCTGGACCTGGTGTATAGGAGGACAGAGGTGTAAACCAAAAGGGCAGAGGTCAAATGGGCCAAGGCAAGATGAGGCAAACTATTTTCTACTATAAACTACCTAGCAGCCTACAAATATTATTCATTTATAGGCTAATTTAAAGGTTTATTTATTTTACGTTTTTTTGCATCTCCGAAGCCAGCAGTCCTTGGTTGCTATGAGGTTGAACTTTAATAAGGGCCCCTCAGCCTCAAGAAAGCCCTTATCGGGTTAAATGGCCCAAATGCATTAGACAGATTTACAGTTGAGCATGGAGAGCCATGAAATGGGAGACATGAAACCAATGTGCTTCAGTTACCTTGAGTACCGTAATTGCACAGGGGGGAAAGAGTAAACGTTAATGTAATTCAAACTCACCTGTGGATCACCATTAAAGAACATCCAGACCTAGAGCGACATTCTGTACAAAATGCAGAGTTTAACCCTCACAACACAGTCCCTTGTGATGCACTGCCTGGGTGTCTAATGTAACTGATGTTATGAAGAGACCGGTACTGTCCAAACTGTTCGTTGTGTCTTGGAACTACATAGAGAAGACATCAGCTCGGCTATGAGAGACACGGGGAGGATTAAAGTGTAATGGTCCTTGACCACACAAAACCCCTAAACTGACCGGTATCCTCAAAACAAGATCAGCAGGAGCCTTTCATGTACCACAAAGACATGGAGAATAAGCCAGAAGAAAAAATGTAGAAAGAAATATACCAGATTACAATTGCAGTATGGGTCGTTGGAAATAGACGGAATATTATCAAGATAATGTATATGGGTATTGCATATTTAGGCCTCATCAACTTCAATTCCATATTTATTATAACAATGCAACTCTATTCCAATTACTGTTCCAAATGAACCCTCTAATAGAGTAAAGTATGCTTAACACATCTGATGTGTCCATGTTCATTGGAGGGGGTAAGGAAAGTTTACACAACAAGTCAGAGAGTAGTTGTTTGTCACAGATGTGTTCCCAGGATGAACAAGCACCCTTGCCTATTCTACCTTCATCCGTCATGGACTGCACTGGTCCAGGAAGCTCGCACAGCAAGTATTCTGTATCACTACAGTGAATGAAAGGATGTACAAATCTTTTTACAAAATGCTCCATTCATCTTAGCTTAATCTTAAATTACTGAACATAGGTCATTTTTAGTCTCAAAGATGAGTTTAAAAACACAGAAAACACCGAGGTCATCCAATGATTGTCCAAGTTCCAAATGATACATAGTAGATCACATATTTGATGGTATTTTATGACCATAGAATGGGCCCTCTAGTAATCTTGAATTTAGACTAAGCGATGTGTTCCATTTGTCTTCCTCTGCCATTTCTTGTATAAGCAAGAGATCCTGCTGTCTCATTTTGTGATGCGTCTATTTGTCTGAACATTTATATTTCCTCTGCCTCATTGTGATCTGGAACATAAGTGGGTGATGGGGCCCTGCTGTATTCTGGGAATCTAGTGGGTCTCAGCAGTTCCTTACTCCGTTTTGGCAGAACTTCATAAGAGAACTCACGCAGCTCAAATATTTCGGCTCCAAATGATCTAAGATAACACATTCCCACTGGGTGGACAGAAGTGGCCATGTGTGTGTGTCCAAGTGTGTTTCTGTGTGTTAGGTTGTGATGTCATTCTATTTGTCCATGTCTTGAATGTCTCCATCAGTCCCAGATCCCACATCCGCATCTTTCAAGAGGCTCAAACATGCTGCCGGAAAACCTACAATTGAGATGATGTTTGTTTTTTTATTTAACAGAAAACAATTATTGTTTTTTATAGCAATTTAAAAAATGCAAGCGGAATGTGTTTTTGATATACTGTAGTTTTGAAAACTGGATACATTTTAATTGAATAACCCCCAAAGTTTCTCCCGTTGTTCCTTACTCTGGCCATGGGAGAAAGCCCAGAAGCCTTGAACAGCGAGAAGTCAAAGCGATCCATTTTCACCCATGATCCCAACCCCATTACACAAGTCTTTTAATTTACAAGCATCAGTATCGGACTGTGGGCCCGTGGCCAAAGAAAATCTATTGGAATGTCAGTTTATCAACAGAAAACCTAAGATGTTACACAAATGGGTCTGAAGGGTGGATGTTTTGTGCCGAGTAACACAGAGGCATCAGTGCTGTACAGGACCACCCTGGCTCTCTGTCATTCTCCCCAAGCCTTGCCCTGAGGCCAGAAAACAACCTAGCAGGCCCACCACTGAACTCTCCCATTCCTTAGACCTGAATAAAAAAATAAAATAGCAAGTTCACTGATCTCTCCAAAAGCCGTCCTCAAACCAGAAAAACAAGCAGCCAGATCTCCACACTCTCCCTACTAAGTCCAATAATAACTATTTTCTACCGAAAAATTCTTGAAGAGACAAAGCTGGCCAGAGAAGAGGTGACCGGCTGGAGCCAGAGTTTGATTCTACGGTACTCCAACACCAAAGGCCATTCCTAATCAGCAATGCGTATGTCACTCTTTTTAGTTGCCTCACATGACACTTATGTTGTTGTGAGAAGACATAGAAAAACAAGGAAGGTGGAGGTATGGGGAGTTATTATAAATGGGTTGTAAGAAATGTAAGAAATAATTGTTTTTATATAAATATATTTAGCCTATTATTGTGTTCATTTGCTCATCATAATTCATTATAATGTACTAGACATATGTAAAATAATATCATATTTTTTTATTGAAGCGAAAAATTTAAATGTTTTATATTGTTTTTAGAACGTTATAAAGCCAGCATAATTAATATAGTTAATAGTCCAGCATTATTTTAAGTTTAAACTCATCTGTCCTTTTCTAACATTTATTCATTTAGATATTTCAATTTAGAAAAGATTCCTAAAGCAACAGTACATTTGTTTTAAAATGTGCATCATTAATAATTTTCATTTTTCTAGGGGTTGATTATTTTTTCAAAGGAAAGTCACGTCAAGACATTTTCCTTTCAAAACTCTTTCCAAACCTCAAATGCACAAATGTTTTAAATGCCCTGCATTTTACGAATGTTTTCCTGCAACATGATAATCAAATTAACATACTTTATCTGGAAGTCCATTTTTGTACATACATAACACAAAAATGACAAACAAAGTTAAGAGTATTTACTGCAATATAAAACCTATTAATATCTTCACATATATTTCACATATATACATAAAAATGTACTCTTTTTACTGGAAATGTTTTGGCAAATAGTTCATTCAACTTTTATTGATTGATTGATGTAATTGAAACAAAGCATTTTTTAAGCATAACATTAGTACATAATTTACTAGTGCTTATTGTTAATACATTGTTATTTTGGAATATTTAAGAATGTACATACAGACATAGATTTAGCCTCTGACAACAATGAATACCAGGACTTGTTTTCATTTCTGTTCTGTGATCAATAATGTTAGGATATGTCTTGTTTATTTTTGGTTTAGAACCTCATATCTAGCAAGTCATAGTCTCGGAGGGATATATTTGTGCCCCTGCTCGGACACTAGCATTAACTTCATGGCCAGGGTTGAAGCACATTGACAATACTATGGGATCCTGACGTTTGTGATCATCTTTTATTTTACTCTCAGTTCAGTCATAGTTGAATACAAATACTTGGCTGCAGTCCGGGTTTGGTTGAACAGAGTTCACTGTAACAACATTTTACCATAGTACACGGTTACACTTTGTCTTTTGTTTTTTTGAAGTCCCAATGGGCTTTCAAATGTTTTAAAACATATTGATATATAACATATTGTATTCTATTTTCATTTTTAAAAGTTTGAAGCTCTAGCTCCTTGATTGTGGTTATGTGGAAGCGAATTATGAAGTTGCTGCATGCTTTTAGTGGTCTTGTTTGATGACAAAAAGCAGGTACATGGGATTTTACAGGGATGGAAAATCCCATAAAGTCAATCAGATGAGAGTAGACGACATGTTCTACATTATTACAAGTTGAATAAAAAACTGTGGATGGTGAGGAAAAGCAGTCTTTGGAATGTTACGGGAATATTCTTTTTCGGGAGCAACATTTTTTTTAAGATCAAAATTTGATAGTTGTACTGCTTTCTCACTAAATTGGAAATACCTCTATATGTCTGTATGGTGTGGGTGTTCTCATACATTTGTTTTATGTCTGTTTGTACATTGGTTGTTGCGTGTGTCGGCATGCGTGTGTTCTCCTACCCCATCATCATTCTCCTGGACCAGGCTGTGGGGGTAGAGGAAGGACAGAGAATGTTATGGCCGATGATGCACACAGCCGCATCACAGAGATTATGGCTCATTTGCTTGCCCTGCTAAAAGCAACACAGTTTCACTGCAGGTATTTAAAAATCAAAAGGCCTGTTATTTTTGTCCCAGAGTGTTCATCTCCTTCCGTCTTATACTTGTATGCATTACTTGTTTTGTTGGATTCTGAACAATTTAAAAAAATTTCATAAAAAAATAAATATATAATGTAAAGTCAACTATTAGCAACAAACATAGAAGGGGCTGTTGATAAGCAATACGATTAGAAAAAATAAAAGCAACAATTGGAGTTCTTGTAATAAAACAAGTTAAAAGAAATTGGATCCATGAAATATTATAATGTGAAACAAGGACAAATCAGTGTTGAATAATGTCTGACAACACGTGGATGTACTTTCTTTAGTTTACTCAACACAAACATATAGCTGTTAGGCATGATTATCAAGAGTGCATTGCAATTTTTCTAAATTTCTTGAGCACTCTTGTCCATGCATGCAGAATTTATGTTTTTAGAAAAAGTTAACATGCAGGTCCAAATGAAAAACGCTGTTGTTCAGAATGATAAACTGAATTTCCAAAATGTGCTAAGACACTCATAACATTAAATTCATGACACAAATCAAGCACTTCAATAATAGTTTGTACCATAAAAGGTGAGACATATTACAGTATCACAGCACGGGCTGTTTTTTTTCTTTCTCACTAAAATGATTTTACTTAAGATGACTAATGCAGAAGGTTTCTGAACACCTTGAAAAGAGCAGAAAGCAAAGGCTGTACATGGTTTTAATATTTTTTCCATTTTGTCCTTTACAAATGCTGTTATACAAAATGAATAAAATTCACCAAGCTTACAAATCGCTGCATAAAAATTGCAAAAACAATTTTTAAAATGTATTTTACACACATTTTACTGCATTGTTTAGTATAGCATTGCAAGTAAGATTTTTTAACTATTGACGATCTGCTGAAATTGGTCTGGTCCTCATAAGTGACTTCTTTTATGCATGAATGAAACATGATTGCTGATTCAACAATTGTGCAAAGATGTTTGGTATAGGTATAAAAGAGTTTCACATTCAAGGGAATTGTTTGTATCAGCTGTTACCAAATGTTTTAACTGTGTTTGACATGATTTACTGAACTGAGTTTTACATTTTAGGTAGAAAGTTCCGTTCATTCTTTTGCAAAAATGTGCTTAACATTGACATTGTGTGTGAAAGCAATGAGAAATGACTAACTGTTTTTGCGAACATTGCTGTGCTTATTAAAATGGAAATCAAGTGGACTCCAGTTTCATTAAAAGTATCTTAGCAATCTTGAAAAACTGTAAAGTGCGGTTGCCAGGATATACAGAACATAAATCAGCCTTGATCACCTTCAATGCAACTCATGTCACACGACCAGGGTGGGGCTCAAACATGTTGACATCTCCAAGCCTAAACTCAATTAAACGTTCCAGCATGTGCATGAATAAATAGCATGCATTCCAATTAACATAAAAGTCCACCATCAGTGTCTGTCTAACCTTTTTTCTCTAAGGGTTTATTTGCATGACACTACATTTTCAGAGAGTTATCGAAGAAGATAAGATTTTTTCATTGAGTAAACTTGCTGATATCGATAGCTCGAGATGCCACCTTCGTGCGCCACATTTTCAATAGGGGGTTTCAAATGAAAACAATTGTGTCTGAAACGTATCTAGTTTCTGTGCAGGGCACATGCATTTCACTCGATTTTCCCGCGATTGATGGTCATGATCCTCATGCAAACTTACAGAAGTCCATTTAGTATTATATTCTCTCTGGTAATGTAAACAAGTCCTTTGTGTCTTGTAGTATTCACACATGGCCTACAGTAGCTATGTTATGCCCAAGAAAATGCACTTAGTTTGTTTCTTTCACAGCTTGGTGGTGTTCATTTTCCACTTTTATGAGCCCACGGATCCTTTACTCACCATCCACTTCACCCACACACCTTCTGTAAGGTAATGAAACCTTGGTCTGCTGTAGGCCCATGACTGGCAATGTTAAGACTTTTTTTTCTTGTTTTGAATTAGAGAAAAATTATAACGATGTTTGTCAATCGTGAACCAGAAGATGAATACTTGTTGAAGCATAAACACCTAAACGCAGAAGCCCACACGGAGTAGTAGAAGTCATGAAACCCAGACCAACCCTAAAGCCACTTAACTGAATGACATCTTTTAAGCAGCATTTCTTTCACCTAGACTCTTAGTTCCTATGGCAACCAGGTACAGTAATACAAATACAGGTGTGTGTGTCAGGGGGTGGGGGGAAGGCTGCCTACAGATTCTGCACAATAAGTTTCTGTGCTCTCTCTCTCTCTCTCTCTCTCTCTCTCTCTCTCACTCCAGGTATGTGTCAAGATCTGTTGAGCTGTGATTGAATGTGCAGTACTGTATGCCCACCTCTCATTAACCTGGCTTTCCCTGGTCTCAGGGGTCCAGTTTGTAACAGGTCCTTGCAAAACCTGAGGAGGAGGTGACATCATTTCCTTCTCATGAGGGCAATGAAGTGTGGCAACTGTGTGGCACCTCCTTCCCTAGGCCCTCCTTCCAAAACTGCCATGTTTTGGAGACGGTGATGTCATGTAGATGTTACCCCTCTCCAACAGTCTAAGTAGTGTAAAGTACCCATGGCCTGTGGCAGGTGACTCCACTCCTAGCAATGTTAAAGACCCCAGCTGAGTCTTAATACACAAACGCCAGTCTTTCATTCAAAAATGAAGCAGGTATTTATTTTTTTGCCCAGACTTGTAGGGACTGACGTTAGTTGTTTTCCAGTGGATACGGTACTTCAGGCATCATTTCCAATATCGAGCCGCATGCTTCTCTCACATGTCAGTGACTTGTTCAATTGTGACACACGTGTTCTTATTGAGAAGCTCTCTCTGCCTTTGCACTGCCAAGTAGCTATAATTGCTATTTAGATGCCTCCGGTTTATATTAATGTCCATTAGTCCCAGACATAGGGATTGTGGGCCTTCAGGACCTGGTACTAAAAAAGTTTCAGAAGTGTAGGAGTCCTAATCTAGCGTCTGGTCCTGTGTGCCACTGCATCTCTTTGTTAATGAATTTAGATGTGCTGGTGGCAACCACCCACCCATGAAGTGTTCCCATCCCTGGAAGAGAGAAATACACCTTATAAATAGGCTCATGAATACACCTTATAAATAGGCTTATAAATACACCTTATAAATAGGCTCTTTAAGGCTACAGTAAAAGCATACTTCAGTATTCACTAATATTGTGTTCTAAACTTGTTATTGATACTCACAGTGATTTTTGCATCACACTAATTTCCTGACAGTGGTCACCATTCCTTAGCAAGGCTGTGACACTGAGAAGTGTAACAAAATGTCAAGGGCCTCTTTAGAAAACATCTCCGGTCTTCTGAGCAACATGTTGAACAGACATGAAAGGAGGATCCTTAAAAATCTTCTTAAAAAGTAATGTTTTGTTAAATATGGGCGCAACATAACGGCGCTATGATATCTTTTTACGAACTACATGGCAATTTTACAATCTCCAGTGAGTGGACAATGGACCGCCCTGGTGTTTTTGATGACTGTGAGCACGCACACACACACAACACACAATATACACACAACACCCCCCTTAGAGCAGACCTATCAGTCACAGAGGATTACGGGCCAGGCCCGTCTGCTACTGTCATTATTTACAGTGGCTCCACTGTTCTTGACGGGTGCAAAGTGTTTCTAATAAACGGTTTAGGGTTTCCCCAGTGTCATCTGTGTGTCGGCCGGGAAA
>JACXGI010000903.1:44257-110902 GCA_016801175.1 Esox masquinongy
CCCCCCCCCCCCCAGTAAAGTGTCCATGGGCCCAGCTGTTGTGGCTGACTGCTGCTGTTACTGGTGTTATTGGCCCATTTGGTGGTAATCAGGTTCAGGCCAGGAGTCCCACATCCCCCTGCATGGATTTCCACCTCCACCATTACAGACTCAACTCATTGACTATTCCTCCCTGTGTTGAATAATCTCCACCCAGGACCAACAAGTTCAACCACCACTTTAATGTTTTGATGAATGAATACTTCTGTAGTTTCCACGAGAAACAGACCACCTTTAATTCTGTTAGCCAATCTTTCAATAGATTTAGAAAAGAAGAAAGGATCTGTGGTCCACCCCCACGTCTCTATTTTGATTAATGAGTTTCCATGGCGTATTTGTTTATTTGATCAAGCCCAACATATAAACCTCTTTTTTTTCTAATCAGCTGGTGTTCTGGATGCAAGTTCAAGACTCATTCCAGGTTCACTACCTGTACCGTAGTTGGAAACTGAACCATTCTTGTGCTTCATTACGAGCTTTGTCAGGCCCGACGGACGAAGTCAAGGCCCAAAGCACAGATTAATTCCAAGCCTGTGAGCCTGCCTGTTACAGGACATTTGACTTGCTGCTGCTCAGTTCTGTTGCCAAACAGTCTAGGAGAAAATACTCTCGCCTACACTCAGTCCCCCCTCCAAGAAACGCTGCCCAATTACTTTTTTCCTCCTGGCCTGGGCTTAATGAGCCGGGTTTCCAGGGTAGTTCATGGTTCAGACCTGAACAGAGGACAAATCATTCCATGACCATTTATGTCCAAATATCTGTCATCATCATCACCATCAGAAGAGCTGTTCTGTTGATCCCCATCGTACAAAAGGAATACTAATAATTTGAGAATGAAACAAGTAGCCTGCAGTGACTCATACCAAAGGGATTCACTGTCTTCGAAATACATCCAATCTCAGGTTCATAAGAACTCTGACCCTATAGTAAATGCTTTATCTATAACAATGTGCTTACACTCAATTCTGTTGTCAGTGTATAGAAAAAACGAGTGAATTGGGAACCTGTGTGAGTACAGACAGGAAGTGCTGATCTACTGATAAGCACTCTGGAACATCTGCCCCCTCTATTCATATCCCATCACGAACAAAGGACAGTATCCATGTTAAATCCACTGAGCTGGATATGTACTAACTTTTACAAATACAGATTGGGTGTAGAATTGCTGCTGTGAAAACTAATTTTAGCTCTAAAGTGTTTTTTTATTTTTTGATATTGTCAGTTATATGCTAGATTGAAGAAAGCTATTGGGAGTCTAATCTGAGGTAGGTGAAGTGAGTGTATCCCAGAGAGCTCCCCACAGTGGAGGCTATGAGAAAGACACAGGAAGGACTGTAGCCCGGCCCTCCTATCACCTTACACACAGGTGACAGACAGCATGCGTGTAGGTTGTTACGGGCAGATGGTGAAGTGTGGCCACATGGCAAAAATGAGATCCCCTGAGATGGTAAAAATTCCCTTCACCCAAAACCACGGCCCCTTAAACACACTGCCCACCCCGTCTCCGACCGCTCTACACAAATCCCCACTTCTTGAATTTAGCTCTTAGCCTTCTCATCCCCGTGTACACACACACACACACACACACAGACACGCACAGTCTGGACTGTAGCAGACAACCCCATCCCCCAGCACATAAACCCCTGCAAGAGTGTAAAAGTGACAAATTGAGTATGCAAGACGAGCCCCACCATTATGTGTCTAATGAGGTACGGGGAATGAAATGTGCCAAGACCCTGCACAGCCATTGCTTAGGTTTTCTGTTCCTCCAGAGCACATCGATGTTCCACATTCTTGGCAAAGCCGGGGATTATAAAAAATCAGCACAGTTTTCCTACCAGTTGGCATGGAGGGCATATGTCCAAATCTTTTACAGTTGCATGGCATTTACTATGAACTTATCTTAACACTAAACAGACATAACTGTGTTCCCATGTCCTGGTGTTATTTTTTAATAAGGTCAGATCATATAAATATCTGGCTGAGGGCCACAGTACAGCATTTTACTGATCTAGGACTGGAATAACGAATACATAAAGGAAGGAATTCAATCACATTATCCACATGGCATCTGACAGTTACTGGCCCAAAAACAAGGTGTTTCATTTGAAGAACTCAATCACAAAGAGAAAGAGGGAGGGGTGATAAGGAGAAACAGAAAGAAACAGAGACATAGAGAAGGGGAGAGAGATACAGAGACAAAGAGGAGAGAGGGTAAGAGAGAGAGAGAGAGACAGAGAGAGGAGTGCAGGAGAGTGGAAGAGAAAGGTTTTTACACTTTCTGCACAATTTCCTCCCTATTTCCTCCCTATAGACTCTTGTCTGCAGAATGTGCAGAGTAGGCTTTCCACTGAAGGGTGGCTATGGAACCTGCCAGAAAAAAAAACAACTACCAAATAGGACAAAAAAATGAAGAAACCCTCCTCCTCCTTCCCTTACTGCCCAAATGCCGGCCCAACCGGGGGATGGAGTTATTACCCAGAAAACCTCATGGTCTTCCTTTTCCCAGTTTTTTTCCCCCTGGAGTTCCCGGAACATTGAGCTAGCATTACGACTAGAGTGCTTGGACTACACACCACCCCTTTCTCTCTGTCTCTCGCTCTGTCTCTCTTTCTCTCTCTCTATCTCTCTCTATCTCTTTCTCTTTCTGTCACTCTATTGCTTCTCTGACCTACATAGAGAAAAACAAGTGCTCCACACAGTGCAGTGCGTAGGCCTTTATTTCTGTCCCACATCATGCCTTATTGGTGTTCATGTGAAAGACAGAAAGCCAATGAGAGGCCAACACTGCACTTAGGTTATACTGTGGGTGGAAATATTAGAAACACAGGTATAGAGTTATATTCCAGTCGTATTAGGTTGTAGTGTTTATCCCTTTTACCACGATGAATGTAAATGGGCTCTTATTGTTTAAGTGCTAGTATTTTTAGGTATTTAAACAGACAAGACATAACCCCAGTTTAAGCTTGGTACTTTGGATGGGCTGGTTGTTCTGTTCCGGCAAAAATGTCAGTCTGGATGGGGCCACTGCTCTCTGGAATGTTCTACTATCTGTCACCAGTTATAGGACAAGAGAATATGGTTACCACAGTCCAAGGTCAGGCTGCCTACCTCCTGAGATATTGTGGAGAACATTTGTATATGTGGGTGTGTGTGTGTGTTTGGGTACGTGTGTTCACTCAAGGACCTTGATCATGACTAATGAATCTTGAGGTTATGTTTACTTGTCCTTGCCTCACCACATTGGAATAATATTAGTGTGTGTCCTAACTCAGAGAAACAACATCAGCTCACTCGGTCACCTGAGTATCATCCATGTCAGTGTCATTTAAAGAATAAAAGCTATCTTCAACAAGCATTCACTATATTGTGTTTGACTGTATATCGACATTTTTATGTTTTGTATGTCATTGACTCGGATTCCTGCGTGCCATCATCAAGGAAAATGGATGCATTTGTTTTCAAAACTTTTATGTACTATAACGTTCTCTTACTACAGAACTAAGATCAAGGTATTACCAAAGCAATTGGCATGAGCATATGTCTTCTTGACATCCATAGAAGACCCAAAGTCAGTGAACTTAGTATTAGCGTGTGAGAGCATGTGTTTGGGTGTTGTGACTGCCATTTGGTAAGACCAAATCAAATAATGTGTGTGTGTGTGTGTGTGTGTCTAGGTGTCACATGAAGTGTCTGTCAACTAGAAGTGAACCTCACCACCTCTCTTCTCTGGGTGTTAAAACAGGAAGTTGCGGAGGGACATGGAAGGATACCCTCCTAAACACAGGGAAATGATCCTCCAGGAAGCTTGGCTCAACACTGTGGGCTCACACATTAACTTACTTAAGAATCGTCCCGATCACTCCACACTGCTTTGGCCTGGTTACTGTAGTGACAAAATGGATGCTCTATTGCAACATTGTGTAACTCTGTATCTAAAACATCAGAAATTTTAACAGCCTTTCACAATAGCAAACCACAGGTTCCCCACGTAGTAATGGTGTTCTGCAGAGAGTGAGAGATGATTAATGGAATGTTGTCATCAGTTTAAGAGCAGTAATTGATTCTAAATACCCTGTGGGCATTTCTGCTCCAGTTGCTCAGCTTAATCATGTCTGCGAGGTGAAAATGACAGGTGTGAATTGTTTTTATTTTGTTGATTTTTTCATTTTCCCCTTGAGAACGTTTGACGGCATTCTTGTTCTGAAAGTGTTTCTGTAGCCATCTTTCATGAATCATCTCCTTCAGTTGACTTTAAGTGGAAAGTCATAACAGGATTATCCTAAATCCTTGGCTTACCCTGAGACCTCGTAACTAGTTACAAACGGGCATATTATGGTACGTGTTATACAGTCTATAGGATGTGTAATGGAGAAGAACATAATACATTTATCAACCACTTTCCACATTACTGTTGCCTTTGTGACTCCCACATATTGTTAACTGTTGCTATCATTGAAGTGACGGTCACGTAAACAGCAACTGATATGACATCCCATTGGGGTCACGGCCCTAAGAGTGATGAGGCCTACTGAGTTAGTGGGAAAGAGCTGCCATGGGGAGCTCAGAAATAAGAGATGCCCAAACACAGCCCTCCAACGAGGTGTGGGGATATTCAGTAATTAGGAGAAGCCTGCTTTTACCCCATTCTCATTCTCCTGTCTTATGGTAGGCAGGAAAGATGAACTCTCTCATGTGTACACACACACAATAGCGCATTCATAACACACATATACACTCCCTCTGGATAATGACAGAAACAGCCCTGGATAATGAAAGAGTGGCAGGAGGATGCAGGAGCAAGACCAAGGGCCAGGGAGAGAGGAGGAGGAGGGAGGAAGGGGAGGAGGGGAGAGGAGATTATTAAGATAGCAGGAGTGTTAATGTCGTTCATCAAGTAGTGATAA
Organism: Esox masquinongy; assembly: GCA_016801175.1. Classification (NCBI taxonomy): domain Eukaryota; kingdom Metazoa; phylum Chordata; class Actinopteri; order Esociformes; family Esocidae; genus Esox; species Esox masquinongy. The sequence goes on from JACXGI010000903.1 coordinate 49,204, forward strand.
GGACATGGCCCTCTCCAGACCTTGGGACTAGAAGGTTCTATCTGCACAAAACAGTTCTGAAGCATAGTGTCAAGTTCAGGAACGTAAAGAAATGCAATTGCCAAATCTTCATTTTGAATAAGTACATTTTTTTAGTCTCTTATACACTCAGGAAATAAACTTGTTTTTTGAAATGTAATTTATATTTTTTTTGTATTTTAACAAAATACCCTTTTTATGGATGTTTTCATAAAATAAAGGATTTCTTCTCAAATATGTCCTAAACATGCTAAAAGTTTATTAATTTACCTTAATTAATTCATTTTTTTACCGTAATTAGCTTAGTGTCGACATTATTCTGTAAAAATGGTGAAACAAATCAAAGTCATTGTAATACAGGACAATAACATACTATGATATGCATAATCAAGGACTTGGGAAAATAAGGTCTCATTTGTAAACCGTATGGTTTCAAGACAATTAGTAACATTTCCAGATTACAGAACTTTTTCAGGACTCAGCAAATTCATCATCTTACATGTTTTTTATTCACACACAAGCATTCTGTGGTTGGATTATGGGTCTTATTGCACCAGGTTCAAAGACAATTTGCACAGATAGAACTTTCATCAATTTGTTTTAATATATTTTAGATCAAATCTTCTAGTCCCAAGGTCCCGCAGTGCCACAGAGCAAACATATGCAGCTCCAGAAAAAATTAAGAGACCACTGCACCTTTTTCTTTCCTTTCCAAAAAAGTCGAAAAGGAAGGTTTTGAGTGAGGAACAGAAGGGTTAAAATTAAGAGACCACTGCAAATTGAACGCTTCTGTTCCTCACTCAAAACTTTCCTTTTGAACTTTTTTGGAAAGGAAAGAAAAAGGTGCAGTGGTCTCTTAATTTTTTCCGGAGCTGTATATTTATTTTTATATTAATACATTTTATTGACATCCGTCACATAGCTGTGACACACAAACAGAAATTAAACAGATCTCAGTAGCGTGAAAAACAGATCTTTTTGGTGAAAACACTAACAAATCAAGGCAATGACATTGTCCGTATCTGTAGTTTACTATCACTGACCTTTTGACCCTTTCACTATAACTAACGTGATACCAGGCCCAACCCTCCTTAAGGATTAAGGATCCACTTCCTTTATGTGTGAGCAAATGTTCCTCTTTCCTTGTCATACTCCATTCAGTGTCTGTTCCTCAGGGAATAAACAACAAACAACCGCTGGGTTTTTGCTCAACCTACTCATATTTACCTTTCTCACACTGCTGTCCACACACCGCTGGGAGCACACACACACACACACACACACACACACACACTCACACACAACACACATAACACACATAATTGGACAGTTACCTAAATGGACCAGAGGCATCTGTATGTGTTTCTTCTTTAAATGGTCCAGATAATGGTGTGGGCTGTAGGGCTGTGATGGCTGTCTCTGTCTCCAGGAGATGATGGATGGAGCCTTTCAATTAACTGTCTGTTTCTAAACACTGTTTAACTCACATTGGATTCAGTAGCTCACCACTAGTGATTGAAGACTACACTTCCTTTTTCACTTTCTCTCATTTGACATTTTAGTCATTTAGCTTTGGCTCTTATCCAGTGTGCCTCTCAGAAGCAATTAGGATTAGCTGTATTGCTCAAGGACAGAACAGGAGAATCTATCTAGCAACCATTTGGTTACTGGTCAGACTCTCTAATTGCAAGATTGCCTGTCTAATTGCAAGACTCCCCTCTGTCTTACTCTTCGTATATTTAGCTCTCTGTTTGAGATTCTCAGTTCGATATTCTCTTTCTCTTCTTCCACTGTAGCTTTTTCATCTGCTATCATGTGACATCTGCTATCATGTGTTTTACTTTAGGAGAGGATCCCAGTTTGGCTAACAACAAATCTTATACAATCTGAAACCACCCCACAATTACCCATTCATATATCTATCCACGCCATGAAACAACGATATGGACGTCTACATACAACCAGATTTTCCAATGAACATTTCGCTTGTGACCAAAACCTAGAACCGCTGAAAAGCCTCCATATGTTGAAACAAGAGAGCAACTCTCTCTCAAAGCAGCGATTCTCTACCAAGTTTTTGTCAATTCTGTGATCCCGATATGTTTTCGTTTTCAACACCTCCTTGATAAAGCTTCGCAGAATGTTTCATATAGGTTGTGACGTGCTGATGAAAGCAGACATTATCCCGGGGGTGGAGGAACGACGGGTTGTGCTATGGAGAGAGGGTGGTGCCGTCAGGCCTTAGAGAACCGTTGGAACAGTGTAACGGTAACCTGACACCCTCTCTTCAGCCCCCTGCCTGCCTGCCTGCCACTTTTAGTAGGTGTGAAGGGTCGCCCAGGGCCTCGGTCCCCTGAAGCAACAAGAGATCCTGTGTGGGTGACCAGGCCAGCACGAGTGGCCTCATCTTGTTGCACAAAGAACAGCCTGTACTTCCTCACCTTACACACACCCACACGCCCACACACACACACCTTTTGCCCTTGTCACACGCTCATATATTTCTGTGCTCCCAGGTTACAAATGCTTGTCGGTTGCCATGCTGCTGGCTAGCTGAGCAGAACCTCGGAGCATAGGAGTGAAGAGGTTGAGCCCACATCCCTTTCCCCACATCTTACTGATAAAGTGCTGCGATAAGCAGACTGGTGCTGGTGAAAAGTGGCAAACCGGCCCCCCGCCCCCGGGCCACAGTGAGAGACAGAAAGCCAGACTTGTCTGGAGGAGAGCACAGTGGGGAGCAAGGGACACGGTGAGATGAGGAGGTCGAGAAGAACGGGGAGAAAAAGAACAAGCCGGAGGTACTTGAGCAGTGATGAAGAGGTCTAAGGCAAACTAAGGTTGGAATAGTAAAATGCATTGCGGGGGTTAACACTCGCATGCACGACTGCACCAGTACGCATTAGTGGGTGTACGCGAGCGTGCATGTGTGCAAATGTGCGTGCGTGCGCGTGTGATAATACATGGCATGTGAATACGGGTGTGCATATGCGTGTGAGCTGATACCCAAACGCGTGTGCATGTGTGTGACAAACTGCTTCGCTTACACCGCCAGCTGTGGGTGTCGAGGAGAGGGGGAGTGGCTGTCTACAGAGGAGAAAGACGGAGGGTGTAGGAGGGAGCTGTGCTATGTGTTTATGTTGACTAATGAGCTAATTACCCAGACCCTAATCTGCCCAACTTGTGTCATTTCACAGGAATGCAGCAGCCAGCAGTCAAACGCTCTGAGCAGATTACAGGTCATTTCCTGACAGTTAGGAGCAGACTACCAGAGCTGTAATTCCTCCACGCAAGCGAGGCGCTAAAACTGACCAACTGGATTGTTTGATACTGAGTTTGAAAGGGATAAGCGTTTTCCCAAGCTGGAATAGCATCAGGTCATAGCCCATAGGGTGGGTTAAAGGCATTTGTAATTCAACGTTCTGTCATTCGTTTAATGACATGGTGTTTACCGTCACTATTGTTTTAGTTTCCGCTTTGTATTATTATTGGAATGAATCTGAAAGAAGTCAGAAAGCTGAGAAACAAAACAGTTCATGTGCTGAGAGGGTCCTCACCCCCCTCTCCGGAGAAGTAGGTAAAGTAGGTGTATGTGGGGGGTTTAACGCCCCCTAAACCTCCACCCTGCCCTCCCCACCTGTGGAACCCCCACCCTGCTGGCCTTCACCAAGTCCTCATCAATCACTTCTCAGATGCCAGAGCTGCTGCTGGTGCTCTCTTTCCTCTTCCTCTCCTCCTCTTCTTCCTCCTCATCTTTCACACCACCTGAAAATTCGCACCGGAGGGACTACAGTGAGACCAACGTAGAAGCAATATCAGGAGACAATTTACCATAAAACGCATTTGGTTTCAGTGTTATTTTTTAAAATAATGGAACGGTCGATTGGTGGGCCTATTTATTTCAGCCACCAGAAGGTTATTAAAAAATATATACTTTTGGGTAAAAAAAAATAGCCATTGTTAATTGCCTAAAACTATAATAAATGGATGTTTGAATTAGAAAGGAACAACATATTTTCAGATAAATGCTACATTTTCTCTTCTGCAACTTACTGTCAATGTTCTAAAAAAAAATCTGTCCGGCCTGCTAAATGTTTTAATCCCGATGTGGTCCTCAAATCAAAATGATTGCCCAACCCTGAGTTCTAATCCTGTTGTGTCCAGCTCCTGTGTAAGAAAAGGCCAGCTACAAAATACAGAAGCTAAGCGTAGTCTAGGCCAAACTCTGAGACTATAGCAGCTCGTCATTCATTCGAAGAGAAACAGAGGTCCAGGTTGGTTGATATTTAAATGGCCTGTGTTTGTTTTTCTTCTGTTCCCGTGTGTGCATGTGAGCCCAGTTTAAAGGGCTGGGTCGTTTGAAGTGGATAGCACCAGGAAAGTGAGGGGGGAAGGAAATGTTCTTTGGTGTTTTATGTATCAACGGAATGACTTCCCTCAAATAAAGACGTTGTTTCATTCTGCCTCTGTTCTGTCTGGAACAACCTGCCTGCAACGCTTCCTGTACTGAAAATTCCCATTTGATTTGAAACAATGCAGTGCAGCGACCATAGTGAGTATGTCATGCTCCTGTATAAATGTCTCCGTTGCCTGACAATTATAGTCGCCATTGATTGTTACCCACATGGCAAGCTGAAAATATTTATAAACACAAGTGACTGTTTATACTCTCACAAATAGTTATTTTTGTATATTAAGCTGTCATTGGATTTAGAGAAACAAGAATACCCTTTACCTATGCATGTATAATTATGATTATTTGAAGCATTATGGGTTTTAGCGTAATTGAAACAAGTGCCTAAAAGCATTTTTTTTTACTTACTCACTCTTTCTCTCGACCCAGGAGTTTCTTCCTCACTCGTCCCTTCATCAAATTACACCCCGACCTGGGTATGTCATGTTGACAAACAAAGGTCTTAAAGCACAGAGTAATGCCTCTAACGTCAGACATAATTAGTCCTTTCAAGGAGACTTCGTAAAACCATAAGAGAACACTCTCGTGCTCTCTAACCTTGTCAAACTCTTGCTGAGAGGAATATGGCTTAACATTGCAATAACTATTGTACTGTATGATTTCGAATGGCCTCAGCATTGACTTTGCTGCCCAATACATACTTATATCTTCATTTTTTTAGCCCCTACTGTCATTCTAGCCATTTTCTCAAAAGTGCTTGATATTTGCTAAAGCTACAAATTTGAAAGATTTGTTCTGTACAGATTCAGGCTCGATTAAATAATAAAACAAGAATAACAAAAACTCCCATGATGATAGTTCTAATTGTGAGGGAGCCCCTCCAGCACCTTTGGCCTGGCTTCTCCCTGTCTGTGGTGAACAACAGGCTGCCTTCCCCTGCTCCAGCTGGAAGTGTTTCTGTGGTTTGGCCAGGTGTCTCTATGCCCTGCCTAGCCGGGAAAAGGCCTCACAGGGGCCCCGGACTGGACTTTGGAAGCAACAGGGTGAAGTTGCTGGCTGCCCTCGATGTTCTAAGATGTCCAGCTCAGCAGACCCACCTGACTGCTGCTTATATGTAACTGATACAGTGAACTAGAACTGCTGCAGGCAGAAGACAGAGGAGTTCAGCTGGGAGCGTGTGCATATGTGTGTGTCTGTGAATGTGCGTGTTTGCTTGTAAATATATGTGTGTGTGTGTGTGTGTGTGTGTGTGTGTGTGTGTGTGTGTGCATACACACTTGTAGATATGCTTACACTTGTAGGCTCTGCAAAACTTTAACACAATCTCATGTCAGTTTTTGACATTTGTTCAGGAGCGAACAATGTCTATAGGTGAAGTGCAAGCAAATGTCTGTACTTGAAGAGAATAATGACAATATTAAAACGGCCTCTGCATAGAAGATTACCGTGACTCATTCACAAGGATGGTTTTCAGCTAGGGGTTTGGGCAAGGCATTATGTTTAGGGTTAGGTATTATAGTTAGTGTTCGGTATTATGGTCAGTGCTAGGCATTATATTTAGGGTTAGTTATTATTGTTAGTGTTAGCAATTATGGTCAGTGTTAGGCATTATTATTAGTGTTGGGCATTATTGCTAGTGTTGGGTATTTTGGTCAGTATTAGGCATTATTGTTAGTGTTAGGTATTATGGTTAGTGTTAGGTATTATGTTTAGGGTTAGGTATTACGTTTAGGGTTAGGTACTATTGGTAGTGTTAGGTATTATGGTTAGGGTTAGGTATTATGGTCAGTGTTAGGCATTATTATTAGTGTTAGGCATTATTGCTGGTGTTAGGTATTATGGTCAGTATTAGGCATTATATGTTAGTGTTAAGTATTATGGTTAGTGTTAGGTATTATTGTTAGTGTTAGGTATTATGGTTAGTGTTAGGTATTATGGTCAGTGTTAGGCATTATTGTTAGAGTTAGGTATTATGGTTAGGGTTAGGCATCATGGTTAGGGTTAGGCATTATGGTTAGTGTTAGATATTATAGATAGTGTTAGGTATTATGGTTAGTAGTGTAAGGTAAATGTTGTATCTCTACTTCGATTTGACTCACCACCTGTGGAGTCAAAGCCAACAGCTTAATTATCAATCCTTCACCCCATCTGCATTAAGTGGCTATCCACACCTTAGTAAACTGACGGTCTAAATTTAAATGTAATTGTGGTCAGTATTGTTCCTAGTAATATATATATAAGTAATATATAGAAATTTTACCCAGCTGGACAAACGTCAGATATAGACATAAATCTGGTGTGACTCCCCTACTTGCATGTCTGTGTGCACATACTTGCGTTTGTGAGCTGGAAAAAAGTTCATGCAGTTTCATATTGTTTCCAGGGGTTCCTGGCAAGCAGTGAGTTGCCCGTATCATTGAATAAAAGCATAATATCTGATGTCTGTACTAGCGGGGGAAAGAGTAAGGAGAGATGCAGTGTTTCTCCACATTCAGCTGGAGGTATTGGAGGGGCTTTTTAAGGGACCCAGCTGTGCACCCTGGAGGTCCTGACTGAGCTCTATCTGGGACAAGGTCAGTGTAGTGGGGGCTAGATTTTAAACTGCAGTCTTGGACTGATGTTTCAGAGCCACACCGAATTGATGAGTCCCTAGAGAGGGTTCCAGCCTTCCTCACAGACCCTCAAACAATCACCCATTCATCCATCCCTAGCTAGCTAACTGCACATGCTAGCGTGCTACATTCCTACACAAACCTTCACCATGTGGGACGATATTACTGTACATTTAACTAAATACTGAAATGTATGATGATAATGAATGGAAGATAACTACCATTGTTTAAATTCATGTGGCCTAGCCTCTGTCTCCAATACGCATGTACTGCTCCATGGGTTTGAATCCTACCCAACGCTCATTCAGCAAAAATTCTGCTCTATCTTTCCCCATGGTCTCTATCCAATGCAGCATACAAATGCCTATATATAGAGAACATATATAGAGAACATATATAGAGAACAAAATCGTTTAAACAAAAAATGTACAAATCTTTTTTAATTGACAATTCAGCTCAATGTTAATGTGTGACAGGAAGTTATTCATTTAAAATAGAATAACATGAAAAAGTAAGGAAAGTACTCTAAATGGAGTGAATGTACTGGTCAGCGTGGCTCAACTGCTGGTTAAGACATATCACAGTTTGTCTTCCTCCTACAGTACTCTGCTCAACTGTTAAACACATAAAAAGCTGGCGTGGTTGAGGTCCATATGTGGACAAACTGCTTGTGGAATCCACAGAATATCCCCTTCAACCCATTTTTAACCTATGTACTGAACCAATGGCCATCCCTCCATACACACAATACATCCTTTACCTCTCCAACCAGATCTGGTCACATATCTGTTCTGAATCCAGTCCAGTGAGAGGTGAGAGACAGAGAAGTCAGCCAGCTACGTATCAGCTACATGTCTCTCCAACTTAATAGCCAGTTATTTATAGAGCAAGAACAAATATACAATGGGAAGGAGGGATATAGTGGATGGGAGGGAGGTGAAAATGGAGGTGGGGTGACTGCTGGAACATCTGTCCCTTTGAAAGGCATCTCCTCTTCTCCTCGGTATGTTCACAATCCACTCCAGAGGTGTACGCGCTCCAGTGGCAGACAGAAAGCTGGCATGCGAGTCAAAACAGAGCAGGAATGGAGGAGAGAAGTGTTCACCATAGATCCCCCCTACATCCACCCCTCTCAACAGTGTGTGTGTGTGTGTGTGTGTGTGCACCCTTAGCATCCCTCTTGTTAGTCATTCAGAGTCAAGCAGCGAGCCGTTCACCATGACAGGACAACACTAAGCTTTGTCTGCTTCAACCAACAGAGCTGCGCTTTGAGTAGGAAGAGAGTTTTATTTTCTTCTGAGGTGTGAGAAGAGAAATAACACTGTTAGTCAGACCATGGAAGCTTGGTGGAGCATCGGTTGCTGATGAGGTGTGGAGAATTTCTTTATTGTTAGAGGAACACAGAAATTCTGAATAATACAATGAAAGGTTTAGTGATAAAAATAGAAACTGAGGGGAGGGGGCAGCCAATCTATTTGTCCCATACTTATTTGTGTCTTATTTTTCTTAACAAACAACCCATTTATAGCTGGGATCAACTATCAATCAGATAGGGGAAAATTGTCAGATCTTATAGGGAAAAAGACCAATTAGTGGCTTTAGTACTGTACTTTATGAATATTGGGACACAAGTATTAGGTTTGAATATTCATCAAAGGTGTCCAACTATCCATCAGAATAGTTACCTCAATTAAAGGACAGTACCTTGAAAAGCGAATGCGTGATTCATGGTTGGATCAAGTTTTGCCAGATAGAGAAGCTGAGGTGTTTAATACAGTAGCCTAACATAGCAAGTACACCAGTACTTGGTACCTTGATCAGGACCACAGTTGTAGGAGATGGTAGAACAAGGGGATCAGAGACCGGAAACCTTCTATTTAGATTTGCATGGGCTACAAAAAGACGCTGTGACTTATTGTGCCCTAATGGGCACACTTGGAAAAAGACAGCTCTTGCATTTATTAAATTACAAGTCAATGACTGGCCATAGTTATATAATAAAATAAATTATTTCTTAACAAGTTGCATTTCAATTTGTTGTATTTGTTTTTCATCTTAAGCTAAATATGAACCCATTCTAAAATTGCAAATATACGCTATTAACTACAGTAGAGCGTGCTGTAAATCACAATTAATTATTTTAATCTTTTGCCAACACCACTCTATCCATTTTGTTACTGTAAAATGTACAATTTCAAAGCTCTAACTAGTAACAGAATTACAAATTTGCATGTAGCCCACTATTATGTCACAGTATCATATAAAATACATTTTATTCTATATTATGTGATTTCCCAAAGACTATCAAATGCTATTATCCAATTTCTTCTCGCATCAATAAAAGGACCAGTGCAGACCGTGACCCCACAGGGTACTGTCCCACACTGCACACCAGTGAAAGCCCGGGAGCTGAACGGCAGTATGGCAGAACGTAGGACGGGGACATGGCGTCTGCTGTCTCCTGGGGGCCCAGGGTTATGGGCTCGCCACTGGGTACACAGGGCCAGGCATGGCAGGGCGTAGTGTGGAGGGCTGGTGAGATGGGGGGAAAGGTGGAGCTGACACAGGCTCTGTTTAGTCTGTCTGCGTCAGAGACGCTTCATTACACACTCATAAATTCAACCGCACTGACACCCCCGGCCTGACCTTCCCACCCACACACACATTCACATGGGCACATGCAACCCACACACAAATGAGTGCATACTCAAGTATACAAACATGTTTAAACATTAAAAAAAAAACACCAGAAACACAATTTTATATAGTAATATCTTTATTGATATGTGTATTCTGTATTTTGCATTGGTTAGTGAAGACGCTTCAGCCTTGACTAAATAGTGTGTCTCAGATGTCCAGTTGATTGGATGGTCGTCCTTCTATCTTTCACATGCTTGTTCTCTTCTTGGGGCCAAGGCCAGAGGGTGACTGACAGAAGGATGAAGGGATGACTGGTAGTGTCAACAAACCCCATGTTTGATTTAAATCAATTACATAGATTATTTTTTTTAAATTAAAAAATATATTTGTCATGGTTTTCACATTGGTCAAGTACTAAATGTTAGACATTTCATTATGCAAATGAAGTATGAAACATGTACATTTAAGTATACAAAAATGTGTATATAGAAGTATACACCTAATACATCATGAACTATTAAAACACATGTTTAACTACAGAAATCAAAAATATAACTAGAGTAGTAACCACCAAATTATTAGATAATAAAAGGAGAAATAATTACAACAGTAATGATAACAAGGAAACAAATAATTAAATTGAGACTAATTTCTTCATATAATATCTAAAAATGATTCTATTTTCACGCAATAACGAATTTAAAGACCAATTTATGAAATACATTGTGAATACATTGTGAATTGTGTATTCAATTTTTAAATTATGTATATATATATATATATATATATATATATATATATATATATATATATATATATATTGTATAAATATGTATATATAAATAAATAAATTATTGTATATTTGTGTATAAATATTTTTTTCAAAACAGAATTTTTTTCATGTAATAAATCCACAGATATGATTAATTTTGATAAATATTTGTCACAGCTTATTCAATCTTCAAATCAACTTGCATTGGAATAATTTTGTAATTAGGAAATTTACTGTGTTCTTCTGCTTGCTGTCATGCGTGGTGCTAGAAGTAGACAATTATGAGGTTGAGCGACAGACAAAATAAACACAAGGAAAGCAGTAGTGTCCTATCAAATGTGATTGCATCGACTTGGAAATAATAACAAGGACTTTGTAGTGAGTAAATGTCAAGCTTTGAAATTGTCTACGATAAGCTACTGAAGATAAAGTAAGATGCTCCCCTTTTCCTACTGGGATTAATTTGTTGAATAAGTCAATACACCATAATGTTATTAGAATAAGACTGAGGGATATCTAAAATGTATGTTATTCATGTTAAACTGAAACACATTTGTATCTACGTAGCTATTTACAGTATGTTTGCTACCTATTCATGTAGATAACGTGTTATTATTATCTCATACTAGAATTATCACAATGTATATTATCGTTAGTTCATTCTTGATACATTGATAATTAATCAAAAATAAATTTGACTTGTAATTCACAATATTTTTGGCTCAGCAAATATTATATTTGTACTGATGCATATGTAAAAAGATAAATAACTGCAAAACAATCAGTAAACACTGAAAATGTAAAACTATACCAATGTAATTTATAAGTATTTCTCATAGTTTAGTACATTTATGTCTTTAGCTATATCAACAATGCAAGTATTGCAGTGTATTGTAAGACAATGAATAATATTAACCATTACAATAAGATGTTTTTACAATAAGATGTTTTGTGTATAAATTGTCAACTTCAGCATCAGATCTTTCAAGGTGAAGTGACGCAAAAACTTAGTAGAAACTGAGTGCTAAATCTATGTCCAAATAAGGACATGTTGTAGCTGGAGTAGTTGTGTAGAAGAAGATGTACACCAACTTACTCCTTCTTGGTTCTGGAATGGTCTGGTTCTGAGATTGACAGTGTTGGGGTAAACAGGATACATATGAGAGAGAGAATTCCCCGGGATGGAGTCCAGTGGCCCATAATATCTGCCTGAGACCCAGGACCCACCATGACGATTTCTCTAACTCTACAGGGTTACAATAGTCCATAACATAGACCTGCTTCCACGGCACCCCCACTGCGTTTCAGGCCTATCCATGGAAGCAGGCTAGGATTAGGAAGGCATTCAGTCTAGATTTGCATTTTGTTAAAACTTTTTAGGAATTGTAATTCATTTGTAAATGTGATAAAATACACAACTACTTTAAATTGCATAATAATCAATAATTCATATTGTTAATTATTTATAATTACTTAATATTTGCAATAATAGGTTCTTTCTAAGTGTCATGTATTTACTGAATTTTCCAATAAATATATATTTTTTAATAAAATACACAGCATAACCTTATAGAAATCAGAGGCCTAAAGTTACAATTAGTCACAACAGTTGTTGTAATATACATTCAGATGAATGCACATCAAAACAAGCATGGACATAGCCGAACTAACAAATGATGGCGAGAAATACCCTTAAAACTATGCTTGAAGAGAAGGGGAAGGTTTAGTCATGAAACCTTGATTTAGCCAGCACAAAACAAACCCCAGGCCCCTGGTTCGCTCCCCACTGCTGCATATCCAGATAGGGCCATCACGCAGTCAGAGCCTTTCACTGGAAAAAAAATCACTTTCATACCCCGTAAGCAACCATCTGGGATGATCAAGATACAGAAGAGAACTACGCTATCAGAAGCAGATGACTCATTTACTGAGAGGACAAGGTCGTATTGGTGGTCATATCAACCCACACCCCCACTGCACTGTTTGTCTGTACTGGATGGTCATTGTTTAAACACACTGAATTGCAATACATATTAAAAAGAACATATTGCAATTGTTCCAGGCGATGTATTACTCCCATTACATTTTCTCAACCAATTAGGAAACAAAACAGGAAAATCACTTGAGACTGTCGATGAAAGCAGTTGCTTATTCAGTGGAGTAAGATGGCCAGAAATGACATGTTAGTGCTTGTTATCCCAGAGAACAGTCAGTGTGTTGTGTTGATAGAGGTCCCAAAAGTGGATCTACTGGCTGTGTGGACTCTACAATCACTTGGGTTTAAGGATAACACACTTCTATAGATGGAATATGATAGCATTATTAGCTATGGGAGTAAATGTTCACACAAAAGTTGACATGGAATTATTCCACTGATGTCTGGTATTAACACCCATTCATCGAATTTAGTCCAATCAGCGTGCTCTTCTTTGAAGTCAGGCCAGACTGCCAGTGGCATATCCCTCCGAGTGCCACAGACGATATGTAATACCACAGGATTACATAGATCTGATGACAAACAAGATGAATTTGCCATAAAAAGCTCACACTTGTTCTGGGGTGCTGGTGAACAATCTCTGTCAGTCACACTTGGAATCAGATCATCCCAGTAATAACTATATTGTAAAAAACTTATTCAGGATGTTTGAACATTGCCAAGAGGGTTAATGACCCCAATAGTAAACAACAACTTCATAAGTTCATTATTGGCAAATGTGTTGACTATTTTAGTTGTCTTCATAAAGACAAATTATAAATCAGTTGATTTTGATTGTCTACCTCACAGACACCATTGGCAGCATTGACACAGACAGTCGTGAGGAAATAGAGCTTGCAGGCTTAAAACTTTTTTTGTCAATAGAAAATTACAATGGATCCCTGAAGAATATCTACTTAACAAAATAAATAGGGAGCTTTAAGGTACAACACAACGTAAAAAAAAATTATGTTCAAATTATTTGGATGATATTTCCTTAATATAAGGTCAAAATAACATTGAAATGGTTCACATGTTGATAATGTTTTGTAAGACTTCTTTGAAAGAAAAACAAGGAATTTCAGCCTTTTTGGGTGCAATGGTAGTTTCGCAGCATGATGTCACAAGGCTGATTTAATTATAATAGACCAATGACTGTTCAGTTGGGTAAGGGGTTAGGCTCTTGACAATTCTATCCTCCAATCAGGGCCGAGTGCAGAAAAATCCTCAAAGGCCACACAGACTGAGCATTTCAAGGACAAAAGAAGTCTCATTGAAATGTCATTATAAATATTATATTTAAATTATTAAAAACATTATTATAAGAATATACTCAAAAGATACATTTTCTTTGGGGGGAGGCTTGTTGTGGTCAATGTGCAGGGAAAAAATATTTTCTTTTATTATCACAATAATGTCTGATCCCCCAACCATCCCCTCAAAAAAAAAATCTTTGTGATAGAATTTAGTTACCTAGCCCTTATCTCTGCTGCCTCAAGAAATGTGATAGCCTACTGGTGCATGAAGTGTGGAACCAACAAGCCCATGAACAGTTTCTGACCCCCAAAATCTTGTTAGATTGTGTTCATTCTGTTGGCTTCACTGACCTTGTTCTAAAGTTGCCATTTCTTGGTAAGGTCAACAGCTGTTGTATTTGGCGCATGCGACAAATGACATTTAATTGGATTTGATTGGTTTTAGATCATAGAATATTGAGAATATAAAAAATGCAATAATGAAACCTTAATGAATACTTAATTATGCTGACATGCAAGTCTCCCACTAAACCTAGCCCGCATGTCAAACCTAGCCCGCGGGTTAAACCTAGCCCCTGCTCTGGCTAACTGTTTCCGAAGCCCCTGTGACCTGTAGGTCAAGGATAACATCATTTCAAAGTGGCCCTGCGCGGGTGAGTGGTGCCCATGCTCCATGGCACAATAAAGTAATTTACAACACCGAGCTGGTTTAAAAATTGGTAATAAGGAAAGGTCATGACCTCCAAATAACATCCCTCAAAAACACATAACAAGCCGCCAAAGTAACCCGCCCTCTCTTGCCATAAATCATAAGAATGGCGCCAGTAAAATCCTGCCACCTACCAGTATCGAAAAACATCCCACCTGATCACATGGGATGGAACCACAGAACATAGAATAACAAAGGAAACCCAAAGTTCCTTTCCAGTGTAATGTATGAACTGTAAGTCCCACTCAAATCTTAATTGCAGATCTGGTGGCATTAATGACAAGCAGTTAATAACCATCATGCCAGTAGGGGCTTGAGTTGTTTTCCAACTTTCCATCAGTCGATACGCCCAATGGGATCTCGCACTCTCACACGGCCTCAGCTGTGCAACGCACCAAAATATTTTGTGTAATAGCTGGTTACTGCACTATAGCTGGTTATCTCCTCTGCTCTGAGCTGTCAGTCTGTGCCCCGGAGCTAATTAAAATGTTTTGTTTGTTTACATTCTGCAGTGTGAAGCGGGACTGGCAGACTAGAACAGCCAGGGAGGGGTGGGGGCACAGCAAGCACGCCATCCCCCCTAAATCACTCCCCTGTGCCAAAACGCTGACACCAACTGACAAGGAATCTTGACAAAACATTCCCAGCGACAGAAAGAGAAGAGAGAGCTGTCTTAATTAGACTCTCACCCAACAACAATGAGCCCATAACAACACTTACTAATATAGCTGCTTTGCCCATTTCTTTCTTTCTTTCAGTCTTTCAATTTCCTGTCATTACTTATGTCTTAGTCAATTCCATTCCTCCCACAACCTATATAGCTTCCTTGAATTATGATCTTCCCCTGGTCTATATTCACTCTTTCTGTTCCTGACTCACCTAACCCTCTCACACCACTTCCCACTCCTCCTAAATCAAACTTTATTGGACTGTACTGTACCTCCGGTACAGCTTCTATCTCTCACTAAAAGACACAGGTTTCCTTACCTGTGCAGTACATCGTCTACTTCCTTTTGACAAAATAGAGGCCCATCCCAACCAAACATATTATGTGAATGTTCTCCCAATGCTTTCACAGCTTCAACTTTCATGCCTCCAGTCCCTTTCCATCTGTCCTGTCCACGCTGTGGTCATTCTACGCTCTGATCTCTGCACAAATCTGAGAAGTTACGGCAAGTTAGAAGTGGCATGGAGGAAAAGAGCCACTAACAGCACATTGACATTAACTCAATGACTGTGGACCAGTTCTCTGGCCTCATGGCTCTCTGCTGCCTCCTGTCTGTGGATCAGTATACTGCTACAACTCCTTGGAGATGAGTACAGTACTGGGTGTTGATTAATACTCAAGGAACTCAAAACATTATGTCTGCCTTCTTTCTAAATAGTGAAAACTCTTTGATTCGGTCATGTAACACGGACATGTACTGTGCAATGTTGCGGACTATGTGCTTGCCACACATGCAGAACAAACTTGCTGACCATGTCTGATCATTTTCTCTTCTCTCCTGGGATTCAGTCCGTTTCCATGAGAATAAGAAAGGATGTATGGAAAAGGAGCCTGTTGCCCGAATCGTGTTTCAGGTTAGTTAGCAGCTTACAACCTCTAGAAGCAGTGTCCCAACTAAAGACAGACACTTACAAAGTTCTGACCGCACATTCTAAAACCGCAGGTATCCCTAACTAAACAAATCATTCACTCACTGAATAGAGAGAGAGGGAGAGGAGAGAGAAAAGAGCTCTTTTTACTTTTTACTCAAGGCTGTTTACTCAATATTTCAGCAGGGTTAAAAATAGCATCGAGCCGTTCCACATTAAAAGCATATCTCGCCCCATAACCAGCCATGAGAGGGATCTGTGAAATGGAGCTGAACAATACTGCAACTGACATGAGGAGAACCACTGAGTAGAATGAATATCCTCCAAAATAACTCCACTACTGAGTCACTTACAGCAAAACATTACCAACAGGGAATGTCATCCTGTTGAGATATACCCTGTAACTTGATTTCATATACAACTTATATCTTAGGTCAAGTATAACTGCAAACGGAGATCCGTTTTAAGTAAATCTGGCAAGCACATGGAACTAATAATTAGATTCTTCTCTCACAGACAATGTGCAAAACAATTTTAGAATTGTAAATAATCTAAGACAGATGAATTAGATCATGTCCTGAATATGCTTTCTGTCTGTGCCAGTATAAATGCTGTGGATCTCTTGTCTTCTCGCCCAATGGGTTGACATAGACATGATAATTGAAAACACAACTACTGACAATATGCTGTCAAATACAGATGTTTTTAATTTTTCCCTTTTTTCCAAATTCAGATCTTGGTACAATGCCACAGAGACCGGGATTGAGACTACTTCAGTGCTAGAAAATTACTCACTGAATCACCTACTGCCTTTTTGCTCTGTAAGACAATCTGACTGTGTGTAAACTAAATAGTTCACTTTGATATTTTGAGCAATCAGATCACATACATTGCCAATAATTTGGCACATCTGAATCTCTGCTCTGTTAGATGATATGTTTCTATCTACATCAAATGACTCACTGAATTGCTGTTACTCCAGCTGAGATGGTTAAGTACCTCACTGATTTGTTGCTTTTTACACCGAGATGGTTAAATGATTCACTGAATTCCTGTTGTTAGACCCTAGCTCTGATTCTCTTCTCTGAAAGTTTTTATTCACCAACTGGATCGGCCGAAGCAGGAAGCTCTTCAGGCTCTAACATAAATAGCAATCAGCCAACAAGTAAACCAATCAGCGGCTGTGTTACATAATATGCACCAATCAATTAGCCAATGGATATCCTTCCAAATTAATGAAGCGAATCAAAGCTTCCAGGGCAGTATGTTACAGACAATTAACAGTTTGTTTTTCTTAAATGCATTCCACACCCTCTATAGCCATTTTCAGTGGTCAACATGTTGAATCGCTCTGCCAGCTTGATCTGCGGGTGGATTATATGTAATATTAATCACATTTCAGTGGCGGCTGGTGATTTGAAATGTGGAGGATGGGAGACTTGCGGTATAGGCACTAACAAATTAGACAAATTATTTTAACTAAAAGTATTCATTTAAGGCATGTGTAATGGAATATTATGGAGTATGTGCCAAAGCCAGCTCATCTAAAGAAGCAGTTCGGGCACCATCAACCATTTAATCATGCATTTGGTGATGAAAATGTGTACATTTATTCTTTTTTTACTGAGCAGGATCATCTTCTTTGTTCTTTGAAGGAACTGCCACTGGGGAACTTGGATCAAACTATTATATCATGTTTCAGGATTTCATATCATGATAATTAAAGTATAATTTTTAATTATTATGATATGGTGTGAAAAAAATACATACTTTTGTTAATTGTGTATTTGTGTTTTGTAGTTGTTATTTTTGTGTTTGCTTCTGCTTATTATTGGTGTAGCTAGTAAAGATTTACATGCATATGTTTCAGTCTTGGTATTGTTTGGCATACAGTGTATATATGACTTGGTTAATGCATCATGATTATCTCTTTTCAGTAAAAGGCTTGTAGACTGCCTGGGTCTTTTGCTTTGCTTCACATATGTTATGCTTGCACACAAACACACACCCGTGCGTTCACACGCACCTGCACACCCACACCCACCCACACACACACACACACACACACACACACACACAGCTGTCTGTCTCCTAGGCAGGCAATAGACTGTGCTTCATCACTAGCATCCAGCTGCTAATCAGAACCAGACTGAATTGTTCCCCTAGAGGGGACTACCAGCAGGCAGGGAGTCTGACAGACCGGCCATCGTCATGATGTAAGTTAAAGACAAGATACCAAGCTAAAGGAAACATGACTGTACTGTACATGGGACAGTACATACAGGACAGTATCACTCAAACCTTACTCGTGAGTTGAGTAGTCTAGTCTCTGCAGCAGTAGCTGAGTGTAGTTAGTTACTGAAGACATGACAACATGTCCTAGGTCACTGAACACCAGTAACAAGCCCGAGTGTCTATTGGAAACAGACAAGTTAGCAAGGCAGCAACATGCTGCATTGATTTACTTACACTGCTCTGTTCTGCTGTTCTACTCTGACAACCGGCCTTGGAATGAATAGCCCTGTCCAGGCTTTTGTTATTCGGTCCTTTGCCAGTATAGTGGTGGATAATAGGAAGCTTACGCCTGTCATTGCCCAGACCTCAGGAAATGAGACAATGACAAGAAACAAACTGATCACACGTTTAAATGATCAAGCTGCTAATTGTGTTGTGAGTAATGGTTGTCCCTTAGTATAAATGTAAACCCCATACTTCATTGACAAGATATTGGTTTTCATGTTGCATCATGCCAAACACTCACCATACTCTCTCAGCATCAGTGTCCAAAATGACCCAGTACGAGATAGAAGTGGGACTGCCTGGACCAATCAGAACTAAGAGAGATACACTGTACCTGTGGTTTTTAAAACCCAACATGGACCATACAACAAGTCTCCCCTCCCACCCACACAGCCACACACACATGTCCTGTATGTTCACCACATCAGAGCAGCTCAGGTCTCCTGCAAACCAGCGACAGGGTAATCATCGAAAAACGACCATTAGAGTTCAGCTTGTCAAAACAGCCTGATTGCCTTTCATTTGATTTTCCTAAACCCTGAAAACTCCTTGGAGAACTTCTGTCAGCGCGAGCAGCCAACAGTTGAGAAAACAGGATTAATCGTCATGGTAACACCTGGAAGCAGCACGTGCAAGCAGCAGGCTGGAGGGAAAATGAGCCTGCAGTTCGCTAGCTGCCGTGGCTAACTACGTAGCTACAGTACGCTGTATTTATATTTATCTTTGGCAAGGAGTGAGACAGCCATTCCATGAGCGGCTGACAACACACACTGTATTTTTTTTTTTCCCGGTACCATTGAGACATTTCCCCAGCTCTGTTAGACTGATGGTAAAGGGCAGTTTGAAGTTTCCCTGACTTTTCCAAAATGTTTAGTTAACGTAAACATTGTAATAGTTTTGATCTGGGTTTGCAGCAGTTGGTCCTAACAGTTTATAATTAATCTAGTATCTGATTTTTTAAGAGGAGCATTATGCGCTGCCTTGAAGTAACTTATTAGAATGTCAGAAATCTAGCAAAGAAATACTGGAGATTTGAAACTGCAGTGAAAGTCAAGGAACTGCGACTGCTAATATACAGCAAGAAACATTGCTTTTTTAGACCAAGTAGTTTGCCAGATAGCTAGTAATGTTGTTGTTTATGATTGTAATGTTGTTTAGCTAGGCTAAGGTAAGACTGTATACTTGTGTACTTTGATTCATCTCCAGGGAGTGCAGGCCTTGCATCTTCTATGAAAAGCTGGGATGGGCGCTTTATGTACAGTAAGAAGATAGCATAATACATAATGCTCCTGCAAAATCATCCAGAAAATCTGACATCACTTGTCAAGGTTGAACAATAACTTACACCACCAAAAAAAACAGATTGGATAGTACTTTATACACCTAAAATCATATGCATCCAATTTTGTCTTTGGGCTAGAGCTAGTGACTTTTACTTACCACAATCCATCCACCCTTTTTCCCTCATTTCAAAATGCAACCCTGCAATGCCCAGAGATCAATAACGGTTTACCACCGTCATTCCATTTCCTCTTGCAATACAGCCCTCCGTTCTACCATGTTGTCTCACACACATCCTGAACCTCCCCATCTGCAATGCCTCTGCCGTAATTGTTCCAAAAATAAATACCTTACCCAAGAGCACAATTATATTCCTTCTTAACTGACTGTAGACCCTCAGATCCCCCAAAAGCACAGTCTGCAGCTTTAACCGCACTCGGATACCATGACACAACAACTACTCCTGACTTCAGAACTTGACTTCAGAAAAAAGCCTCTGAAAACATAGAAGAGATGATCTGCTGAATCTCTTTCCTTACGTCAGAATGTGCACAGATCCCTATTGAACAATATTTTTGTATAGTATTTTTTACAATTCATATTAAAAGGCTTACTTGAAAGTGTTAGTAATTGTTTTAAATGTATTCTTCCTGTTTTAATAATGGGTTATTACTATGCTATGACACACAGTTTAGAATTTGTCGAAGGAACCATTTTGCAATAGAGATTTCAACTGTTAGAGGGCATTGCAATCCCATTTTATTGTGGGCGGTCTACATTTAAATGAAGAAAACCTGATGCAACGCAAAAGAACGTTTATGGTTAAATGCTTTTCTAGGCTCTAGGTTCCCTGCACATCAATAATTATTGTGAATAACCCTGTCAGTCATCAGCTGGGAAGTACTAGCTAGATGCTGGCAGTTTCATAGCTAAGCTAACAAAGTCGTTAGCTTTGTAGTTAGCTTTCCTACTGGCTTGACTAATTAGTTTTTGGGTTGTACGTGAAATATTGCACAAATAATGTAACTAGCTAACTTAATATAGTAATTTCCTTTCGACAAACATAAAGCTATGGAGATAGAATACTGAGAAAATGTTTGTATTCACAGCATACAACTCACAAATGTGAGCCATGATTTGTAAATATACAGCAAATAATCCACACATGTAAACCGTGATCCATAAATTCACAGCAGTGAATCCATGATTGTAAACCATGATTTGTATATACCCAGCAATTCACTATCCACAAACAAACACTACATGACTCATACTTCTAAAATAGCATTTATATAAATGCAACCAGATATGTCAGTCAACACTTTTGTGTTAGAATTGTCAAGTGTGCTTTTGTGGATCAAGTCGTGTGCGTGGATCTGTTTACATTGTGCACAGAATTTTGGCAGTTACGTTCCAAGTTCAGGTCACAGGTCAACGATCCAAACATGTGAGTGAGACCACTGGTCGACGTCTCGAAATGTAGAAGAATATCTTGGTGACTTCTAGCCAATCAACTAAGCACACAATGATGACGTTATCTACTTTTTGGTTTCAACAAAGATGCAACAAACTGTGTCGCTTGATGCACCCAGCTAGCTAAGTTTCATAATAATTACCTTTGTCAGTTAAATTCTTTATTAATATCACTGTCTAATTTAGAAGCGATTCAGAAATCCATTTCTTCATCTCAGTTGGAAATTTACTCTAATAACAGGCTAAATACATGAGGTACAGTATTTAGCCTAACTAGGCTAAATATGTCATTTGTAGTGCGGGGGAAAACGCCACTATGTTAGTAGTAGTGGATGATCTAGCCAGGTAAATTAGCAGACAAGTATTATAAGTTAGCTAACTAATTACTAATGGAGTACACTGTAACTATAGTTTTAACTTACCAATAATTGGAGATGAACAACCACAGTTGGTTAGCAACCACAGTTGGTTAAGAACAGTAGTGCTCACTAAAACAGTACTGTGCTGTCTGTAGCTAGCTAGCTGTCGGCATCTAATGTTGGCCAAAACACGTTCTAAATAACTTCTCTGAAATATGCAAAACTTTCAATTTTTTCTGGACACTGAAATCGATGCTCGATTTGATAATTTATGCGACTGACAGGGGAAAAAGATAATAATTATAAAATGTAACTAGCTAGGTACATCAAGCGACACGGTTGCATCTTTGTTGAAACCGAAAAGTAGATGACGTCATCACTATGTGCTTAGGTGATTGTGTGCATTTTTGTAAGTTTCTAATTATGCATTTGTGAGTTTAATGCTTTGTATATACGAATAATGGTTTACAATCATGGATTCACTGCTGTGTTTTTACGGATCACGGTTTACATATATGGATTGTATGCTGTGTATTTACGAATCATGTATGATGTGTATTTATGCAACTAGTTTTGGTCTCTGTGTGGCTTTTAATCTTGATAAAGCAACTCAAAATTTGAAAGTACTGGAAGCATGCACATACAGGAGCTTAGTACAGCAACCCAAATCAGTTGTTTCATTTTTGTCTTTGTCCAATAATACTATTTGACATGTTAAGTAAGCTTTTAGTTTGACTTGTAAAGGTAATAAAAACACATAATCCCTCTTGAGATGTGTGCAAACCTGGTGGCCAACTACAAGAACCGTCTGACCTCTGTGATTGCCAAACCAAGGGTTTTGCCACCAAGTACTAAGTCATGTTTTGTAGAGGGGTCGAATACTTATTTCACTCATTAAAATGCAAATCAATTTATAATTTTTTTTACATGCATTTTCCGGGATTTTTTTGTTGTTATTCTGTCTCTCACTGTTCAAATAAACCTACAATTAAAATTATAGACTGATCATTTCTTTGTCAGTGGGCAAACGTACAAAATCAGCATGGGATCAAATAATTTTTTTCCCTCACTGTAGTTGAATGTTTTATCGCGTATCTTCCGATTATATTCATATAAACTGCAATAGCTAACTAGCCAACTAATTGTCCGGTTCAGTTGGTAGGTCAGACTGACCGTGTTTCTCTTGTGAGGCGACGAGCTGACACTTTCACTAGCTAGCCAAGATTAATTTTGTGTTTTTCTGACTACGTCGTCACTTGATCATGATAATGACCTGCATTTGCCTACACATAGGCTACTTTCAGTGTTTTGAAATGTGTGTACCTTACTTCATGATCACGTTAGTTGTGCCTACCTCCAATGATTGCTTGCTCAATCTCGCACAAAAGGAATCGCAGTGTTTCGTTATGCAAAATTAGATGTTCGTTCTTGTTTCTAACGATCCGTCATATAGAAACAACCACAACTGCTTGCTGAAGTTAGTTCACTATCTGGTTAGTCTATCAGGCTATTGGAGAAATTGTGTAGTGGCAAACGGGTGCTGCGCTAGCAGAGGGAGAGGAGTAGGAAAAGTGAGAGGTCGATTTTTTTTATTACAAGTGTCTACAAAATGCGAGAAAACGATGTATATTTTTTTAAGATACATGGATGTGGTATCAAATTAAAGAAGATGATTTGCTCTTTAAAACAAAGTTAACTTGTAATTTTTATTTGTTCTTAGTTTTTGTGCTATGTCTGTTTGTTTGAAATGTGTGAAAAAAATACTATTTATTTTGAGAATTCTCAGTAATCTACACCAGAATTCTAGAATTCTATTGGGGTCTAAAGGATTAAAGGCATGTGTGACCCTTATTGCAAAGTGTAAACCATATGAATAGTAATAAATGGATAATTAATGTTTGTAGAGTCTTCATTAGTGTGACTTAATAGTAGTAAAGCATTAATTAAAGGCATTTGTGACCCTTATTGCAAACTGTAAACCATATGAATAGTAATAAATGGATAATTAATGTTTTATAGAGTCTTCATTAGTGACTTAATAGTAGTAATGCATTAATAAGTCATTTGTGACCCTTATTGTAAAGTATAAACCATGTGAGTAGTAATAAATGGATAATTAATGTTTGTAGTGTCTTCATTAGTGTGACTTAAATAGTAGTAAAGCATTAATTAAAGGCATTTGTGACCCTTACTGTAAAGTGTAAACCATATGAATAGTAATAAATGGATAATTAATGTTTGTAGTCTTCATTACTGACTTAATAGTAATAAAGCATTAATAAGTCATTTGGGACCCTTATTGTAAAGTGTAAACCATTTGAGTAGTAATAAATGGATAATTAATGTCTGTAGAGTCTTCATTAGTGTGACTTAAATAGTAGTAAAGCATTAATTATAGGCATTTGTGACCCTTATTGTAAAGTGTAAACAATATGAGTTGTAATTAACGGATAATTAACGTTTGGAGAGACTTTATTCGCGTGACTTAGCATTTGTGACCCTTATTCTAAAGTGGAAATTGCTTTTAATTAATGGTTTACTACTATTAAGTCATGCTAATTAATAGCCCACAAACTTTGGTAATACATTTACTCAGGTCCGTAGCCTAAAAATCAGATTTTTTTTCTTTTAATAGAGCTTATTTATGTCAACTCATACCACAATTACACCTAAACACAACCAAAGTTATACACCACCGTCACACAAATTAATTATCTATAATGAAATACATACAGAGGGACCTGTTGGCAAAAATACTTTTATTAAAGCTGCACAACTTGCTCTTAATCTTATTCTGTGTGTGTGTGTGTGTGTCCATGTTGTGACAGAGAGGGAGAAAGAGGGACAGATAAGAGATAGTAAAAAAGAAATGGAGAGAGAGAGTCAGGAGAAGATAAGAACAAAAGAACTATTAAACTATTTAGAAAATGAATATTTGATTACATCAGTTTTCATATTTTCTTTTGTAAAAACTGAGATTATATCGTAAACGAACTATGTAAAGTGACAATACAGATGCCAAAAATGAGATCCTCAGCATTATAAGTTAGCAATAATGTGCATTAATGTCAGTGCCACTTATATACAGTTTGGAACAAAAATTTTTCAACCAGGCCATCCCCCCTCTGAGGTGTTAAAGGCTCCTCCCTGGCAGTGATGTTTGAACCGGGCAGTGGACCAAGCACTGTTTGGTAGAAGAACACACAAACTATAGGCTTTTCATCATGGTCTTTCTCTACATTTATTGGCTTACTGAAACTGTATGACATAAAAAAGACAGATACAGACACACAAGTTATGATCGGGTAGTGCAAATGCGACAGGGAATTCTTGGTACCCTAGTCTCCACAACATGTATTTCCTTCTGGTAACTACCTTTTTCACAACATGTTAACAAGCTAGTTAGCCATCACAGCCTCAAGCCAGTTAGCCTTGCTTGAGACCTTAACTCTAACGGTTAGTAATTAAAATAAGAAGGCTGCATACAGTATCAACATTGACGCTCTAGTTAATGTTGTTAATGAAAGCTTCTTAGCAATAACCTATCTTTTACAGGGTAGCCTACTTTGGGTACCGGGCTGTAGTGAGATTCTAATGCCATGGGCTTAATCACACGAACGCGCAGTTGCGCAGTCGGGCTACGCTTGTTATAAAGACATGGGTATTGGAAGCAACCGTAGTCCCACTGTTAATGCTAACTAAGAGTAAATGCTACACCATATCATGCTTTATAGCCATCAACAAACCATGTTCATTATGTGTATTATTAGAAGATTTAAAAAAAACTTTGACTGTAGGTCAGGGGGAATTAATTATTGTACAAAAATATGCACAAGCGCAACTCATTGTCCAGAGTCAAAATCAAGAGGCAAAATCAAGGTTCAATTTAGATAGAAAGAAAACATTAGAAAAAAGTAATAAAAGTTCATTCAAAAGGTAATGACATTAGTCGTATAATTACTACTTTTAAAATGTGCTAATACTACTATTTTCATCTAACATATGATAATAGACCAGATACCTTTTTTTCATTAATTCTGTTTACTAAAGTTGATAATAAATGAGAGACTCGGAGATCCAAAAGATTAAAAGACTTATGCTATCTTCTCCTTAGTCATTGTCGTTCCTTCGGGTGATCCAAAAGATTCGTTCGCGGGATGAGAAGCACCATGAGAAAAAGTGTATTAATAAATCTGATTAGTTCAATCGAGTCCTGACAGTTACAGTATTACCAATAGACATGCACATAAGTTTCACGATGCCGAATGGAGGAAGGACACAAGCGCAGGGAGAACGGAGGACATTTAATTAATTAAACATAACGGACAGGAACGAAACAGAATGGGCTACTTGATAAAAGGACTAGGACAGAAACAAACTAAAACACGGAACCATAACAGAACTAGTCTAAGTGACATTGGGGTATAACAAAGACTGAGAAGGTTATAATGGGGAAGCAGCAACTTAAATAGGGTCCGCGATCAGGGAAAACAGGTGTGGGCAATAATCAAAGAAAACAGTTGTCCATGACGAAGTGAGGGAAAGGGCGTTGGATTCACAGCCATGCAAAAACGTGACAATAACATAACCACTTGACAGCTGAACAAATGATTATTGCCTACTGTCCTTAAAGGTATTGTAGCTAACGTTTCTCACTTTGGAACATTAAGGATGATAATAAATGAGATACTGGGAGATCAGAAAGATTGAAAGACTTATTTCCTCATTAGTCGTTCGCCTTCCACCATTCCTTCAGGTGATCCAAAGTGCCGAAAGATCGTTCCTTTCTCGTTCATCGTTCCTTCCGGTCAACGAGATATGAAGATCCATGGATCATCGTTCATTATTCCTTCCAGTGAACGAGATTCGGAGACCCGAAAGAGCCATGGTTCATCGTTCCTTCCGGTGACCGAGATTCGGAGATCCGAAAGAGCCACGGACCATCGTTCCTTCCGGTGAACGAGATTCAAAGATCCTACTGAATCATGAATCACGATTCACCAAAACGTTCACGAACGACCCATCACTACTCAGGGTCCCCTCATCCTCCTTTCTTTTTCGCCTTCTTAAAACACCTCAATAAACTCACCCGGAATAACAAAGTTAAGTCTTTCTTGAAAATATACATATAGTATTAGTAGCTAGCTAACTAATTGCATAGAAAAACCAAATGCTATTTTTAGCGTTGCTTTCATTCTTCTCTAACCCGTGCTGTGCACTTAACGTTAGCTAGACAGCTAATAATTGTTAGCTGTCCTAGTCATATACCTTGGCTTGGTTCACGCCATGTTATTTCGACGTAGGAGTGTGGCTGGATTGCTTGATCCCGGTCGCGTGATCTTTTGGATAGCTGAACCGCTGCTATCCAATCAACAAAGAGATGCATCGCACACCAATCAGAGTAATTGAAGATGCGGCTCCATGGAAACAACCGCTGCTAACCGTTTCTGATATACCATAATGGCAGACATCCCAACCCTCCCGGAAGTTCCGGGAGTCTCCCGCATTTTAGATGCGTCTCCCTGACGTCCCCAAATTATGTACAATCTCCCGTAAATCCAATCTTTTTGAGAGCGAGCGAGAGGTAAGGGCAGAATCACGATTCGCATACTGCATTCTTGGCGAAGTACGTACTTTTTAGTTTATATTAGGTTAGTATGCCAGTATTTGTGACCGATTTGCGAAGTACTGTGCTATCTCGGGGTGTAAGCAGCCGGTGAAGCCACCTCCACCTCCCTGAAATGAGTTTCTGGGATGTGTGTAATGGTCATGCATAAAAAATTTAGTAAATATTTCCTCACTATTTAGCAATTCTACCGTATGTACGCACGTCTTTATAAAGTATAGTAGCAACTCAAAGATGAGTACATTCAAGTTTGCCCTCTGTTCACAACGTGAACCTGTGCCGCTGGAAGATGAGCAGGTAAGTTAAATGCGCTGTCTGAAAAAAGGTTAAATACAATCTTTAGTTAATGTATGTATTGATGTTTACTTAAACAGGAATAAACATGAACAATCACTTATTAAATTAATGTAATAAATGTTAATACGTTTTAACTAATAGTACGTTAACTAACATTATTACTTACATGTATAACTGCCTTAGTCAATATTAACAAAGATTAATGCATGTTTTTAAGGCCCTGTAACTCATGTTTGTTAATATTTACTAAATCATTAACTAATGTCAATTAATGCACCGTTATTGTAAAGTGTTACCCGTTATTCTAAGATTTGGTTTGAATCCATTTGGCTATGGCCATTAGTTATTGTATTTATATCAAACTTAAGTTCATAAAAATAACTGAATATGCTACAAACCAAAGAAGCGAGCTAACCAACTTTCTATCCCTGTTGCCCTAAAGCAACAGATAATATTTTACCAGGCAAGTGTCTTCAGCTTTCACTGAGCTTTGTGATTGCTACAGAGTGTTAATACATAATTATATGTATATATTATTCTGTTGACAATTTGCATTGGTCCTTACATAAGATTCCAAGGAGTTTATTACATCTGGTTGACATGGATGTAAAGTAAACAAATGCCTATCTGCATTTTCTTTTGTGAATGATATGTATCATTCAGTCACATGTATGTGACTAAGGCCTCAGTGATTAAATCTTAGCACTATTGAAAGGCAAGGAGAAAGAGGAGAGTCGTTAGGTGTTTCATTAGTCAGCATACTATCATGATTTTGTCTTTATTTTTTCAGAGGGTTCATCTCAAGTAAATCAAACATGGACATTTACAAGAGTGGAGAAACGTACCAACCTGGCAATCAAACAGCCACTCGTTATTACAGTGGCAGTTCACCAGCTGTCATTCAGAAGTGAAGACATCTGACGTTATGAGGTGTTTAATACGTTTGCACATTTCACAGCTTTTCAGAAATGTGTCAGGGAGTGAGGAACATTGGCTTGTTTTTCTACAGTAGTGTGTTCCTGGAAAACCCCTGTGCCATCAATTCATCTCCCAGTGACACTGACCACCCAATGCATTGGAACTCACAGCTGACCAACGTGCACCCTGCTGATGGTCCTGCCGATCCCAGTCAGCAGTACAGATAATGACCCTTCCCTTGTGACTCATCCCGGGTCAAATCAGAGTGAGCTTCTGTTTGACGCCAGCGGGCTGAGCTCCTAACCCGTAGTCCCACACAGGCGCACACACTGCGCGGTGACCCTAAGGTCTTAAGACAATATGTTAGGTGTCCGCCTCTCTACCTCACAGCCTCTTTTTGCTTTTACGGGGGTTGTTTCCGGTCTATCACAGCATTGTACACTGTGCCAGAAAGATGGCAGCTATCAAAAGAGAAAAAGAGGATTGTTCAAGAAAGGGCAGAAAGATGGACAAACAGAAGGAGAGATTACAAGGTAAACAGAGGGGTAGGGAAAGAGACGGGGTGGGAAATGTGCGATTGCAGTGATTGTGGGTCACAGACTCTGGTTGGGAGACAGAGGCCTGGGTTGGCAGTGTTCAGAGCTGGTGGGATAGGTGTGGGGCCATAGGAAGCGCTGGACTAAAGAGATAACAGTGTGTGTGTGTGTGCGTGTGAGAGAGTGTGTGTGTGTGCATTCGTGTGTCTGTTTGTGACGAGGGGGTTCAGGAAGAGCAGAGTCCACTGGTGGCTCATTAAAGACCATTAAAGCCCGGTAACACAGGCAGGATACGGTAGTGAATAGAGGAAAGCAGGGGCAGGGCCTAGCGCACTACTACTCTTTCACACACACAGCCACACACACACACACACACACACACACACACACACAGCCACACACACAGCCACAGACTCAGACACACTACGCGGTCTCTGTACTCGTCCCTCCTCTTCATTACTGGGTTAGGGGAAAATATACCCATTAACTGGTACAGGATTCAGAGAGAGCTAAGAGTAGAACACTTCCCTTTTGAGAACATAAAGAAATGTGAGTACACTCATCACTATTTACACTTTCTCCTACGGATAGCATCAGCACTGTTGTGCGTGTGGATGTTTGCTAAGCTACAAACGTGATTCTGATTTAGGAACTTTGCACTGCACAAAGGAACTGCACAGAATGGAACTTAGATAGCCCCCTCTTTCTCTCTATCTCCCCCAACCCTCTATCTCTCCTCCATCTCCTCCTCTTCTCCTTCTGTCTTACATGCTGGGTTCCAGGCCAGAGTGCTAGGGTGCTGCGAGAGCCGTGCCTATTGCTGTGTCTAGCTGCCCTGTTAGATGACAGGTGAGAGAGGCTCTCTGATCCTTTTGACACTCTGTAATCTTGTTAAGAATGTGGGATTAGTGGTCACTTTGAAACAGGGTTGAGATGTCCTCTGTACTCTGACTGACACACAGTTTTAGAGGAGAAACCAATCTGACATGACTGATAAGAATGTGTGAGTGGGAGGAGGGGTAATACAGGGGTCTTTCGTGTACTTTTTATTTTGGTCCAAAGTGGATCCATGAAAGGCTGTGAACTGCACAGAGATTAATAAACTGTACCGACACCAGGATTCTTAATGACAGGGAAAGAATTGTAGCAGCAGTTGCCTAGATACTATATAAGCCAAAGATACAACAGCTTTCTTCTGTAGTACACACACTAAAAACACTGTACAGTACATACCAAATATTTTTGCTCCGAAGGAAATAGAGGCAATCTCGCGTCATTCAAACCCACCAATAATTTATTCAGGAAATAGTTCAAACGCTGCCTTTTCTAAGCAGTGTCACAGGAGGTTACAGACCAGAACAGTAGAGCACCCTGCTGCACATGGTCGTTCCGTTAACATTAATCACCGGGATGATGTATTATATCAGTAATAATAATAATAATTGCTCTAGCAGCACACAGCCACAGGTGCAGGCAGGGAGAGGAGGCGGGACTGGGGGAAGAGGAATGCACAGCCTACGTTTAACCCCCTGTGAATCAGACCCTCCAGACACATGAGAGGTCTGCACGAACCCAGAGGAAAGGTTCTGGACATCGGACATCCCCCCCCGCACCCCCCCATTCCAATCAGAGAAACAAAAGGCATTCAAGAAAGGTCTGAAATAGCTTTGGGGATGCAGGAAGAGATACAGGATGTAGGGCGAAAATTCATCCTCACAGTGACACAGGACTTGCACAGGTAATGATCATCGTATGTAAAGACATTAGCGGCCATATGTACCTCTGCCCATGGAAGGGCACATTCATACAGGAAGTGAAACAGAGAAAGGATAGAAGACATGGAGTGTGAGCGGGAGAGAGGAGGGAAGATGAAGAAAGAAGTTGAACAATCATGAGGGTGTTTTTCTCTGTAAGAGGGAAACATATATTTACTGTTGTGTTTGTGCTAAAAACAGGCAGTGTGTATGTGTACGCATTCGAGTCTAAGTTTAAGTGCTTCTGTTTGTGTGTATGTGAGTGGGCTTGAGTGGATGTCTGCTTGTGTTTGTGTGCGAGTGTGTGTGTTTGTGTATGCGTGTGTGTGTTTTGGTGTGTGACTTCCTCAGCTGTTCATTTTAAAGTGACAGCCTGACAAACTGTGGCTCTAGTGGTCAGATTGACTTCCTGCCCCCTGAAGCCACACTCTTTCCCTTGATTGGCTAAAATCCCCCAAATCACTCCGACCGTGGAGAGATGATGTGTCCAGCATGCAACAGTGTAACTGCTTCTGTGTGCTTTCTGTTGAGGTGACATTGCTATTTATGAAACATTACCTCATGAGGTCTGTGCGCCTCACTGTCGCTTGTGAGAAATATGCCTGCGTGTGTTTTTGTTTGTGCATGCAGCCTTGTGTGTCTGTGTGTTTGTGTGTGTGCGTATGTTTCGGTGTATATGTGTGTGTATGCCTGCTTTTGTGTTTGTGTGTGTGTGCTTGCTTTTGTGTGTCTGTCCATCTCTCTGGCTGTGTTTATGTGTGTTCATGCTCCTGTGCCTTTGGACGTGTATATTCTTCCACTATCAATATAACCCATCCAGCATGCTTGCCTGTCCCCATCCACCCTGTCGGCCTAAATGACTCCACTCCAGGAGGACAGGAGAGGGAG
Organism: Esox masquinongy; assembly: GCA_016801175.1. Taxonomy (NCBI): domain Eukaryota; kingdom Metazoa; phylum Chordata; class Actinopteri; order Esociformes; family Esocidae; genus Esox; species Esox masquinongy. The sequence continues at coordinate 80,845 of JACXGI010000903.1, forward strand.
GTGATAAAGGGGACAATGAGGCAGCCAGGGCCACCGGGTCCCCTCTCCTCAAGGGGCCACAGATTAGGATTCCTGTGTTTCCCTTGGAAAACAGGCCCCGTCCGGGACTCTGGGCCCACAGGAAGCTGCTGTCATCTGGCCTGCCTCACCTCCCTGGCCCCTGCTCTATGGCCTGGCCTGCTTGCTCTTACACTACTTCACCCCTTTTGCTCTCAATCCCTCTCTCTCTCCCTCCCCCCCTCTCTCTCTCTCTCTCCCTCCCTCCCTCCCTCTCTCTCTACCCTTCCTCAGTGAGATGAAACACAGCCCCCCCCGTATGTGAGTTGCCATCGTATTACATCCGGATACAACAGGCCATCCCTCATCAAGCTACTGGGCCTACTTCTATTTTTCTCTCTGTTCCTCCCTTTCTTTTTCTGTCCCTCTCTGTCTCAGTCTCTCGCTCTCTCATGCTCCCATTTCTCTCTATTTGCAGCTAGGTGTTGTTTTAGTACCAAAATAAATATATAATAAAATATCAGGTTATACTAATCTGTGGTCACACATTGCATGTTATCCAATGGTAAACTAACCTAAACAAATGTTTTTCTGAACCACATCCATCAAAACCAATCCATACATGTTAGTTGTAGTGTTCCAGAGCGGAGCAAAAGGAGAGCGTGAGACTGAACAGGCTGGAGTGCTGGTCTATGGTGGTACCACAGAAGGGTTTCCGACCACCACAAATACTGGAACATTTTCCACAGGCAGCAGTAACCCATGCGCACACACACACAAAGACACACACACATACGCGCACAATCACAGCAATACACATCAGCCCTCTTCTCACCAAAGCTTTGATATTTAAAAAGACAACTGCAACAGAAATGTACCCCCTACTCCAAGAAAAAGGAAGCCATCTCACCCCAACAACAAATTTCCTATGTATTTCCTGCTGGTTTCCATTGTTTGAAATCATAGGCTTCGTAGTGGGAGGTGCTGTCCAATCCTTCAGCCAGACCATTAAGCAACAGTCTACCCCTAACCCCAGCTTTAGCTTCACGTCACCCTAACGCCCACTGTGTACAGTGCATCCAGTAGTATGGAACATTAAGTTCTGTTCAGTGAGCGGGGAGAGAGATGGATATGCAGGAAGACCAGAAAGATGCAACTCCTCCTGAGAAATAATTGTCTTCTGGTAATCTGCTCCTCTGTGAGGGGAAGGGAATGGTATCAGTCTGGGAGGGGTGCTTTGTACACTCTTAGATAACGGGCAAGGGGCTAGGTGGCTCGTAATGATATTTGAATAAGAATGTGCCACTACCTTGATGAGGGTGCCAAAACACTGTTAAAGTCATTAACAGTGACACACATACACACCCTTCCCTTCTGTAGTCCTTGCTCCAGCCATACCTCTCCCTGAGGATGACAGGATGAGGGGATACCCATGGGACTAGGTGGTGTCCTGACTCATAACCTTTAACATTTTACAGGGTATTTCATTTTCCACCAGGATATAAGAGGCTTTATGATAAAACGTATTGTGGGGAGTGCCTGCTACTGCAACCTCTGGTAACACAGCCGCATCAGGAAGTTCAAATATCTGCTCCCAGTTGATTCCTTTTTGCAAATAGCAGTCTTAGGGTGAATTTCAAATCCGGGATTACTTTTTTTACTCATAGCACTGTAAATTAATTTTGATATTTTGTGTCTTTTTATTGGTTCCATTCTTGCTCCATCTAGCTTTGGGAGGGTATACATTTCTATCCCCATTTTGGAAAATGTTATTTTTTGGTTGTGATATATATTCTTGTTTAGGTTTTGGGCAAAAGTTACAATTAGGGTTGGGGTTGGAATTAGGGTTAAGGTTAGTCATTAAGGGTTACATTTTGGATTAGAAGTTAGGGTAAGGTTAAGTTCAAGAATAAAATATAGGTTATTGGGGTTAAGGTTAGGCTTAGGTTAAGGTTATGTTTAGGTTTATACTAAGGTTTAGGGTTAGGATTAGTAAAAATAGGATTGTGTGTGTGTGTGATTTTCTAAGCTGCTTTGGGCTTTGTAGACATGACAGACTGGCACATGAGAAGACCTACTATAGTACCGTTCTGTAGGTTCTATTTCCAGCTGAACCGCCACAGGCCATTTAAATCTCCTCCTAGGCTGATTCCAGTAGTGTGGCTGGTTGGGCATGGAAACCGTGAGCTGCACTAAGTAGCTAACTGTCGGGTTTCCCTGCAGTTCTGCCCACTGATGACTGGCATACACACACTACCCTCTTCACCACAAAAATGACCCACAGGTAATGTTTTCCTCAAGCTCTGCCAGTGTTTAAAGAAATTTGCTAAATTTCCATGCATTCAGAAAAATGAGCAAGCTAGCTACCTCCCAAAATACAAGAGGTCTTTTTAGCGTCCCCCAGGCGAGTATCTCCAGCTCATGCAGTCAGTCCTGACACGGCTCACAGACAGCAGGCAGACTTAAGCTCTTCTGTCTTAGCACTGCAAAGGTGAGAGGATTAGGCTAGACCACAGCATTTACCTACACAGACTCTTGTTTGGTTCAATCAAATGTTGCACAAACCAGACGCACAGTAGACTCTGATTTAAACCTTCTGTTTTTGACTTTACACATGCACTGTGTGTTTGTGGATGTGTGTGTGTGTGTGTGTGTGTGTGTGTAGGGGGGTGTTGTGTGCGAGAGCTCATGTGAGAGACAGACAGAAAGAGAGAAAGAAAAAAAGAAATAGAGACACTCCTGGCAATTTGCCATACTGTCTGCCAACAGAGAAGACTTCATTGTGTTTTGCCTTAGCAAACCTGACAAATCCCAGTAAAAACTAGTCATTTGTAATCTACTGCTCCATTTCGGAGATTAAAGGTGTTATATGACATTGGCCTTTTAAGACAACTAACTTTTACTAATAGGCTTCTCAAGTTCAGAGTATAAGTGGAATTTTGCAGCTTTTTAATTTACAGTTTGAAAGTGGTTTGAAGTGGTGAGCATAGTTCTACTAGTCCATCAACAGGTGTAAACCGGGTCAGTGGCACAGTAACCTAATTAGGAGTCTCAATTAGAGGGGGTCATGTCATAGTTCCGGGTCAGGGTCTGGTTCTGGCTCTGGGCCTGGGTCAGGATCTGGTTTGTGGTCTGGTTCTGGGTCAGGGTCTGATTTTAGGTCTGGTTCTGGGTCAATGTCTGGTTCTGGGTCAGGGTCTAGTTTTAAGTCTGGGTCAGGGTCTGGTTTTAAGTCTGGGTCTAGGTCAGGGTCTGGTTTTAAGTCTGGGTCTAGGTCAGGGTCTGGTTCTGGGTCAGGTTCTGGGTCAGGTTTTAAGTCTGAGACTAGTTCTGGTTTTACGTCTGGGTCTAGGTCAGGGTCTGGTTTTAAGTCTGGGTCTAGGTCAGTGTCTGGTTCTGGTTTTAAGTCTGGGTCTAGGTCAGGGTCTGGTTTTAAGTCTGGATCTAGGTCAGTGTCTGGTTCTGGTTTTAAGTCTGGGTCAGGGTCTGGTTTTAAGTCTGGGTCTAGGTCAGAGTCTGGTTCTGGTTTTAAGTCTGGGTCTAGGTCAGGGTCTGGTTCTGGTTTTATGTCTGGGTCAGGGTCTGCTTCTGGGTCAGGGTCTAGTTTTAGGTCTGGTTCTAGGTCCGGATTTGGGTCTGGGTATGGGTCTTGTCAAGCCCTGTGGGCTGCAGTACAGACGGACAGACAGATGGTGTGTGATAAGTGGCTCTTATCTAGAGGCTGTGGTGTTGGGAAGCCTACTCTGTTTCCCTGCGATTACATTAGCAGGCAGGAAAAAGGGGACGCATGGGGAATGGCTGGAATTCCAGCGAGCCAGGGCAGACACTTATTTTCACTTGTTTGCTGATTGATAAATAGACCATGAGGGTTGAAGGAGGAGGGAAAGAGGAGGAGTTACTGGATATTATCTTATAGTTAGTACATACCAGAGACAATTTGCCAAGACGATTGTGTTGTGGTTGTCTAGACAAAGTAGTGCTGGCGGTACAGTGATTTTCTGGACTGCATTCATTTAGAATAGTAAGAGAAAGTGCAAAACTATGTGTTGAGTATTATTCTGTATAACCCAAGTAACAACAATAATGATGCTGAATACGTCTGCACCCATTCCAGAGGATGTCATTTTGGCATGCCTGGGATATTTCATCCGAATTACAGCACATAACATCATGAGACTCATCATAACTAAAGACTTATTATGACATCATAATTAATTTACAAGTAGCATGATATTATCATAAGATGTCAGATGACATTGAAGCTTAATATTGTTCCGCATATCCAAGCATACCATTTGTCTGCATCCTCCTGACTTTTTTTAAATTATTTTTTATGAATTAAGTAACTGTTTACTATTTCAGTATCTTTGCTTGATTTACTACAGTCTACCCACCATGCCAGAAGTTAGAAACTGGAAAATCTAACTTGATCAATCATCTGAAATGGCTTGGTAAGTACTTATAAAGGTTTGGAGAACATATTAGCTAGACAGGTATAGCTAAGTTGACTTAGCTATACCTGTCTAGCTAAGTCAACTTCATAAATTGCTTGGTGGCTAGTATTATAAATAAACCATACAGTGATTTCAGTGTATTTGTTCATGAAAAAATAATCAATAGGCTACATGGATGGATGAATAAAAAAAAAACTAACACACCTCCTGCTTATGCTGCCCATCAAGTTCACTGTGTGTTACTCTAGCCTAGCAGTTGTGTCTGCATCCTCTAGTGTCTAGCATCCTGTCTTATATTTCCTGATTCATAAGTGTCAGCTAATGGGAAAATGTGGACTTTTCTTCCTGAAAGTTTTGGATTTTGAGCAAAGAGGTTTTCTTGAGCTAAGAGGTTAACAGTGACAGTATTATGGTCCACGGCGCACCTGGGAATGAACCACTTACTTTAAGGAAATGGCCGCGTTCCCTCGGACACTATGGGCATAGAGTGTACGAGGAATAATTCAACAGAAATCAGAATTACCACATGAAACCAATTCCAGTTGGAATGTTTTTATGAACTTTAATTCACCACAACCACACACTTTCACACAGAATGTAGCCAAACAACACATAGTCAGAGGTCTCAATTAATCTCCAAAGGGATGCTATATTAACCCTTATCAGGTGACCTTAAGACCTTGGATCAACAGGCTGTTTATGGCCAACATCCTGATGACCCAGTTCATAGTGGGTTTAAGTACTATTTAGAACAATTTCCCACACTTCAGCTGAGCTTGATTGAGCTTGCTTACCACAATTGTCTACCACAGTGGGACCAGTCACAATGGGACCAGTCAAATACATGGCCCTCCAGGCATGCTATCGCTAATGGTTGAAGTATGTGAAAGATTTTGAATAGTATGTGAACCCAGGTTAGGACTTAGCGCTGGGTCTGGTGAGAGTGATTCATGGCTGGAGTGACTGGACGGGTGTCGCCAGACTTCCCACTCGAGTGGATTGTTTCCTTGCTGTGGACCTTTATAGCAGCACACGCCCTTGTTAGCAGGGAAATCTGATATCAGTTGACTGCACCAGCGTAGAATAAAATACAGAGGTGCTTAATTTACTGAATGGTACAATTACAGCAGCACTTTGGGTTCTTCTTATGTAAAGGTTTGGAGTGTTGCAATCACTTTGGCTTTTTATTCATTCAGTTGCATAACAAATCATTTTTGAGTCTACTTAATGGAAGGGTTCCTGGGAATAGAGGATGCAAAAGAAAGACAGAAAGAGACAGAGATGGAGAGAGAGGGACAAGGACGAGCAGGTCACGTCCCAGGCAAACATGGCGGTATCGTTCTCCTTCCTAGCATACATCCTGAGAAGAAAGCTGTGGTTGTCCTGCCCCAGCTCGAGGCCCCACTACCTCCTTACCACAATCCTTCTGAGAGACTGACTCCTCCACCTCCTCCTGGGTCATCTGAATGACTGAGCCAGGAAAAGCTTTATTAACCCTTTCCCCTCTTTATGTCTCTCCGTCTGTTTTTCTACCTGTTTTTCTCTCTCTGTCCCTTGCTCTCGTTATCAAAGTCTCTTCATTTTATTTCCAGTATTAATTATTGTCTCTGCCTTTCTCTTTGTCTGTCTGTCTGTCACTCTCTCTCTCTGTCTATCTCTTTATTTCTCTCAGTCTCTGTCTCAGTGGTTGTACCTCTCAGTCTATATCTTTCTGTCTCCTGCTATCCATCTTTCTTCATTATAATTTCAGTATCCATCATTGTCTAACCCTTGCCACCATCCTCATCATCTGACATAAATTCCCCTCCCATTATATACTGCCTTCACATCCACAGCTGCCTGTCATTATACGGAATGTAAATCAAAGTCCACACATGCATTCAGCAGCAGGCTTAGCAGAAATCATGTCATCCTGTAAATGAACATTCATAAATCACTACCACTTCGGCACTCAAGCTAATCAGGCTGAAGTGGCTTTACGTTTAGGCATAATTGAATAAGGTGGCTGTGCAATTTAGCAGTGTACTGTATGTAGTCTGAAAGGAGCTAGCAGGGCTGTTTGACTGGGAGTTTGTGTTTTCAGGTTGAGTAGAGCTGCTCTGGCTCCAGACCTGCAGCAGTGGTAACACACACACAGCGGTGGTGAAGAGGATGGTTTAGCATTACAGGGCGTCCCCTAGGCCCTGTCCACCACAGCCACGGCAACCTGAGGAACTGCAGACACGCATAGAAAAACGCTGGAAAACCGGGCGATACTGGAGGAGAAATAGGGCAGTTCCAGAGGTTGGATACACACATAAACACACATATGCATATATTTTTGACTGGTACTGTGTGTGTATATATATATATATATATATATATATATATATATATATGTACACATATATATATATGTACACATATATATATATATACACATATATATATATACACATATATATACAGCACCAGTCAAAAGTTTGGCACACCTACTCATTTAAGGGCATTTCTTTATTTCGATTGTTTTCCACAATGTAGAATAATAGTGACGACATCAAAACTATTTAGTAACATATCATGTAGTAAAAAACACGTAGTTAAACAAGTCAAAATATATTTCTATTTTACATTCTTCAGAGTCCCCACCCTTAGCCTTGATGATATCTTTGCACACTCTTGGCATTCTCGCAACCAGCTTCATGAGGAAGTAACCTGGAATGCTTTTCCAACAGTCTTGAAGGTGTTCCCACATATGCTGAGTACTTGTTGGCTGCTTCTCCTTCACTCTGCTGTCCAACTCATCCCAAACCATCTCAAATGGGTTGATGTTAGTTGATTGTGGAAGCCAGGTCATCTGATTCAGCACCATCACTCTCCTTCTTGGTTAAATAGCCCTTACACAGTCTGGAGGTGTGTTTTGGGTCATTGTCCTGTTGAAAAACAAATGATAGTACCACTAAGCCCAAACCAGATGGGATGGTGTATCACTGCAGAATACTGTGGTAGCCATGCTGGTTGAGTGTGCCTTGAATTCTAAATAAATCACAAACAGTGTCTCCAGCAAAGCACCACCACATCATCACACCTCCTCTTCCATGCTTCATGCTGGGAACCACATATCCAGAGATCACACGCTTGCCCACTCTGCGTCTGGCAAAGACACAGTGGTTGGAACCAAAAATCTCTGAATAAAAAACAGATTTCCACCGGTCAAATGTCCATTTGTCTTGTTTCATGGTTTAAGCTAGTCTCTTATTGGTGTCCTTCAGTTGTGTTTTTTTGCAGCAATTCAACAATACAGGCCTGATTTGTTAAGCCTAATCTCCTCTTCATGTTGAGATCTGTCTGTCAGCATTTTTTTATGGCTGCAATCTGATGAGCATGTTAATTGCCGATTTCTGAGGTTGGTAACTCTATTGAACTTATCCTCTGCAACAGAGGTAACTCTGGGTCTTCATTTCCTATGGCGGTCCTCATCAGAGCCAGTTTCATCATAACGCTTGCTATTTTTCGTGGCTATGTTTGAAGCAATGTTCAGAGTTCTTGACATATTCCAAACTGACAGACTTAAAGTAATGATGGTCTGTCATTTCTCATTGCTTATTTCTGCTGCAGTAAAGACATAATGAAGTTCTTCTGTATACCAACTCAGTGTTGTCACAACACAACTTATTGGGACAAACGCATTAGGAAAGAAAGAAATTCAACCAATTTACTTTTAGGAAATCACACCTGTTAAGTTAAATGCATTCCAGATGATTACCTCATGAAGCTGGTTGAGAGAATGCAGCCATTGTGCAAATCTGTCATCAAGGCAAAGTCTGGTTACATTGAAGAATCTATAATATGAAATGTATCTTAGATCTGTGTACCACTTTTTGGTTACAGCCTGATTGTGTTATTGTCATTTCATTGTTTTGATGTTCACTTTACTTTAATGTATTTAGTCAAAAAGGCATGAGGGAGTGTGGTATATGGCCAAGACACCACAGCAAAGAGCTGCTCTAAGTCACGATACATCACAGAGTACTTGGTCACAAATTTTAGCCATGGTACAGTATATTGGCAATACATCACAGACTCCAGAGATGCCTTTTTGCTCTTATGGACCAGTTACCAATGCAAGTAGAGCAGTAAAAAGTAATGTGATGTCTCTCCCTGAGGTACACGTTCACATGGTTATCAGCCAATTAGCATTCAGAAAACAAACCACCTATATATAATACACTTTCACTTGACACCCTTCTTGTCACGTGTAAAGTATCAATTCAGGTAATTAATCTGTGAAAGTTTATTGTTGACCTGATATTTGTTGTTGACTGGGCTGTTCACGGAGTTTAAAAGTCAAGGAGAAGCTGCCCATCCAATGCAGTGACTTAATACCACTGTTGCCAGAGTTTCCCATTCCTTCTTCAAATAATTGCTCCCTGTCAAATTGTAAACCTTTGGTCAACATTAAAAGGGGTTCTTGACGGACATGTTTTTCACAAGGCGTCTCCATTGAAAACACCCCTGGCCCCACCGCTTCCAAACCAACCTCCACCCGAAAAAACAATGAGGACCCACATTTTTTTTCACTGCCCTGCATTTGAATGGTGCTAGGTGGAGATTAGCCACCGCTCCATGTTGTTGATCTCGGGTCATTCTCTTTTTTTCTCTTTTTTTTTTACATCCATTCATCCAATGCTGTGTGGTGGTTATCTAGCTCCAGCATGCCTGTTCAGCACAGCAGGGTGCTACTGAGAACAAACCGCTTGGAGGCGGGCACACAGCGATCCCACGGTCAAACACTCACTCGCGCTCAAATGCGTAAGCAAGTGAGCTTGGACACACGCAAATGCGCACACACTCACAAACACATGAAGGTGCACACACATACACTCACTCACACACACACACACACACACTGTGCCATGGCTCTTGACCTGTCTACTGATAAAAACATAGGGCCCGTCAATGCCCAGTACCACCCAGTGATCGGTGCCAGCGTTCCCCCCTCTCAGTCTGACCAGATATGCTGTGTCACTGATGGTGTAGGTGATTAAAAACAGAGTCAGGCTTTGAAACCATGAACGTTTGGTCAGATTGCTGTTATTCTCTGCATACCATATTAGCAAGAGAATCCTTTCAAATTGGGTGCAGCTGAACATTTCAAGGGCATGCAATATAAAGACGAAAGTTTCAAGACTGGTAAGGAATGGAATTTCTACCTGTAATGTAGGGCTATGATTGGCACACACACATGCATATGCACCAATGTGCACGCACACACACACGCACGCACACACACGTGTGCATGCATACACCAACACACACGCACAAAAAACATTGCCTCCGCTGACTGCAGTCCCCTTTCCTATTTGTCTGGACACTTATAACTAGGGTCATCAATCTTCTTCTGGGATTAAAAACAGGTGGGTTCTGTTGAGCCTGGCTCATGAAGGTGAAGCCTCTCTACTACTCTGTGACACACTGGCAAAACCTGGCCCAACGCACGCACACACACAAATTCATGCACAGACCCAGACAGACAGAAAGACCTTAGACAGACATCGGACAGACAGAGATGAAGAAGCAGAGTTTGAACAGTGTGAGTCTGACAGGTCCGCGAGCTGTCTCAACCCGAAAGCCAACCTCATCTGGTCCCTCTGCAAGGAAAGAGACACATGGAAACAGGCAGAGATTTATATGAATAGCATAATGGAGACTGGAGTACAAAGAGGGATCTGATAAGCATTGTGCACACAAGTACACACACGCACACACAAATCACATGCAGACACAAACACACATACAGAGAGAGAAACACAAAGTGACACATTAATGCTGGTTAGTGAGACAGCCAACCCCGCCAGGCTGCCCCCTATTGGTTGACGGTGGTACATTCTACCGGTGTTCATGACAGACTCCATGATATTGGCTTCCTCTGGGCTGCTCTTGGATCCCACAAAGTCAACTAAAGAAACAAGAGAGATGAGAATATGGAGAACTAGAAGCAGACTTTCTTTATTGCTGAAATGATGGTTTAACGTGTTCAGGAAGGAAGCCAGAGAGGCAATTTCAGGGTGTTTCATATTCAGATAGCCAAACAGAACTGTGGCACAAAGAAACACGGCAGACAATAAGATAGTCTGTTTGGAAAGAAATCTGAAGCAGTTCCCGTGATTAAACAGTGTGATAATGAGAGGTGTGTGTGTGTGTGTGAGTTGGAGAGAAAGGTGCTTTTACCCCAGTTAAGTCACTTGACTTCTTTCCACCTCTACCTAGCCCAGCTGTAACAACACATCCATGCTCTACCCAGGCACTGAGCCGCTGGTCTGTCAGGAGCCTGGCCAGGCCACATCCCATCACAAGGACAGACTGACCGACTGTTGGGTGTGTGTACCCCACAATACAACCCTACTCGTTGGAATTCTCGTTGGAATTATTCCCCTCCAAACCACCGGCAACCATGCCCTGAAACAACAATCCACACACACACACACACACAAACACACACACACATTCACACTCTGAAAAAACAACCATCCGAGGTCAGGGGCAAAGCAATCAGAGTGAGTGACTAAGACTTAATGGATGGGCCTGTTTGGTGAAACAGGTGGTTTCAAGTTGCACCAGGATGGTGTGGACATCAGTAAGCATGGTTGAAGCGATTGGTCATTCTGATCGATATATGGTTGTGTTGTATTTTATCAATTTTACGCTTTGAAGTTCAACTCTAAAAACATCGGTCATCATCATCAGGTGTCAGAAAACGATCATGTTTAGTCTTTACCCAAAGGACTAACATAACTCATTAAAAAGTGTTTGGCTATGCCAAGTCTTGCCTCGGTAGACCACAGCCTTGGCTGAACTAACAAAGTAGCTACGGATACTGTAGAAATACAGTGAAAGAGTTATGTGGCGCCCACATTACAATGTCTTTCTTTTTAATTTTTTTATTTTTCCCAAAGCAGCAGCTGCTCGTCTCGGGGTTCACATGGTCACCTCCATGTTGTCAAACAGCCACCTACTGCCGCTCTGCGTTCCACACACAATCTGTGTAGCTGACCCCACCTGAGAGTCCAGTAATGTACTCCCCATATCAGGCCCGCTTCCTCCGCACAAAGCCAGGCAACGTTGGAATGGACAGGGGAGGTGGCCGGAAGGGGATAGGGGATGAGGATATGGGTGGGGAGGGAGAAGAAGGATGGGGGGGGAGTTTGTCTAGACACTTAATCTGAATAGCAGAAATGGGAGTTGAGTGGTGCACCACCGTGCCTGTGGATGATAGTGAGAGGAGATAGGGTGTTTACCGTGTTCCATTATCAGGCCGCTGCTTTAGTGTCGAAGGAAGGGAAAATGGAAAAGGGTGCGGGAGAAAGGTGGAGGAAGGGGGAAGGGGCTGTGGAGGGATAACATTACTGGGACAATATCTGATTCATGGAGCTGGAAGTGGAGATATAAATATGGCCTGGCTGGTTAGTTGTGCTTCCGGCTGAGTGGCAGTCAGCAGCCTAAGAGCAGCAGGAGACAGGGAAGTGAAACCCTATACTTTAAACTCTTCTCTACAAAATAATCAGCTAAAACTCTATTTTTATTTCTTTTTTATTCAGCTTGAACAAGCGAAAAGTTATATGTAGTGAGTTTCAAGTCAAACCCCTGAGGTCTCAGCGAATCGACTTAAGATGTTAGATGCACTGGAAAGTGACATATGAAAGAGAAGAAACCTGCTACTTATTTAAACCGTTTTAGAACTTTCAATATTTTCACTTTGCAGAATCCTGTTGGGAGAGAAGGGAGGGAAGGAATATGGTATATGGAAGGGCTTCTTTGTTTTATTATTATTATTTCTGGCAGGGAGAGCCACACAGAGGTCCATACCCTGATGGCAACAGCTTGAGCTAGCTACAACAGACAACTTTCCGACCCTGAAGCATAAACTGAAACTCACACATGAACAGACAACCACAGAGCGGTCTACCAAAGTAGAGTACTTCTGACTCTATCCTAGTACAGTACCTCTGACTCTACCATAGAAAAAAATATCTCTGATTCTATGACAGTACAATACCTCTGACTCTATCACAGTAAAATACCTCTGACTCCACCACAGTACAATACCTCTGATTCCACCACAGTGCAGTACCTCTGACTCTATCACAGTGCAGTACCTCTGACTCTATCACAGTGTAGTTCCTCTGACTCTATCACAGTGCAGTACCTCTGACTCTATCACAGTGTAGTTCCTCTGACTCTATCACAGTGCAGTACCTCTGACTCTATCACAGTGTAGTTCCTCTGACTCTATCACAGTGTAGTTCCTCTGACTCTATCACAGTGCAGTACCTCTGACTCTATCACAGTGTAGTTCCTCTGACTCTATCACAGTGCAGTACCTCTGACTCTATCACAGTGCAGTACCTCTGACTCTATCACAGTGTAGTTCCTCTGACTCTATCACAGTGTAGTTCCTCTGACTCTGCCACAGTGCAGTTCCTCTGACTCTATCACAGTGCAGTACCTCTGACTCTATCACAGTGTAGTACCTCTGACTCTATCACAGTGCAGTACCTCTGACTCTATCACAGTGCAGTACCTCTGACTCTATCACAGTGTAGTTCCTCTGACTCTATCACAGTGTAGTTCCTCTGACTCTGCCACAGTGCAGTACCTCTGACTCTATTACTCTGACTCATGGCCAACTAGTCGCTGGAGGGATTTCTAAAGGACTTTCAGCATAGAACAGTTAATTCAAAATACAATACAGCATTGGGGTTGAGGGTGTATTAGTGTGGGGCCCAGTGTTCCTGTGGCCTACAGCTCTATACTAAACAGCCTCCACAGTGGTTGCTCTGTGCTCTGTGCTCTGTGTTCTGACTGCGGGTGCAGGAAAAAAAACTAAACCTGGCAGAAACATGCACTACTAGAAAAAAGCAGTCAATAACAGGAACTCAATCATAACTGCCCTGGTTTCCGGTAAGTACTGCACTCTGGACTGCCCAGTCTGCTTCTGACACAGCCTGCCTGGCTGGGCTCAGGCTTTCACCTGAACGCAAAATTAAAGCTTGTCTGTTGGAGACCGCAGTCTTTTGTACCTTATTTGGATGGGGTCTCTACTCTTTTATACAGATGATTTAGCTGCTTGCAACTAAGTAGCAGCTCGACATTCACTTGCCAAAGAAAATACTGTAGAGAAATGTTTTTTTCTTGTTTTCCGAGAAACTCACAATAAAGAAAATGTAATATTATCTTTCATTAGAAACAGAGCAGAAACATAGGGTTTTGACTCATTGTCTCATAATTTTGAGAATGAGACTTGAGGTGAGTAATACATAGCAGAATGAGCTTAGATTTAGCTATTGTTGTTTCTTGCTGGTCTCATGGAGCTTGGAAAAATAAAGAGATTCACTCTGCCATTCATTTAGCACCTGTACTCAGAAACACAGAGCTAAGAGCTACAACTGGGTGGGTGTCCTTGGGTCCAATGCTGGAATAAATTCTGGGCAGATGTGTTAGAAAAGACATTAGAACTGGGAGCCTTGTGATGGTGGCACTAATCATTCTCAACAAGCTCCACCCATCCCTCTATGCAAGCTCCACCCCTCCCTCTCATCAAGCTCCACCCTTCCCAGTACAAGCTCCACCCCTCCCTTACTACAAGCTTTCTTTCATCATGTCCTTCCAAAATTCTAAATGTGTGAGAATGTGTGATATTGTGATTTTTTTTGTGAAAAAAATCTGGGGGGGGGTGCTGTTGGTGGACAGCATGCAAAGTGATTAGATATGCCCCCTCATTTAAAAAAAATGCCCCCTCAATCATCTCATCCGGCCGCCGGGCCTGACCATCACTCCTTCTTGTCAAGTAGCCCTTATACAACCTGGATGTATGTTCTGTGTCATTGTCCTTGAGTGTGCCTAGGGTTCTGTCTGTGAAATAAATCACTGACAGTGTCACTGGCAAAGCACCCCACCCCATCACACCACCTCTTCCATGATTCATGGTGGGAACCACATTAGCGGAGATCATACATTCATCCACTCTGCATTTCGCAAGAAATAATCTAAAATTTGCACAGATCAAAGGACAGCCCATTTCTCGTGTGTCTTGGGCAAGCAAGTCTCTTCTTATTAATGTCCTTAAGTAATCTTTTCTTTGCAGCAATTTGACCATGAAGACCTGATTCTTTCAGGTCCTGGCTGGGGTGCCTCTAGGCATCTCTATGCACCTGGGGGCCACAGTCGGGGCCAGATCGCAGAGGTGCATCTGGGCATCTCTGCGCTCCTCTTTTGATTGTCCACAATTAAAGGCAGCAGCCCCGAGTTGCCTTTGATTGGAGACCCTAATTAATTTGTCCTTTTTGTCTTTTGGTTTTGTGGCTCATTGTTTATGCCTGTTGCATTTCAGTTTGCGGTGTACCTCGCCTTTTGTTGTTTTTGTACGTGTTAAAAACGAATTAGAAGGAGTGACTTCCCACTCCTGCTCTGCACCTCGTGTCTTGCCTACCCCTGACCGTGACAGATTCACACAGTCTCCTCTGAACAACTGTTGCTGAGTGTGTCATAATTTTTTTGGGCTGCTATCAGAGGTGCAGTTAATTGCCAATTTCTGAGGCTGGTGACTTCGATGAACTCATCCTCTGCAGCAGAGGTAACTTTCCTTTCCAGTGGTGGTCCTCATGACAGCAAGTTTCATCATAGCGCTTGACGGCTTTTGCCACTGCAATTGAAGAAATTAAAAGTTCTTGACATTTTCCAGATTGACTGACCTTCATGTCTAACTTCAAGGTCCAAAAACAGGGAGGCGTTTTTGGCAGAAAGGTTTGATATACATCAATCAAAGGAGATAGCAAGGGGAAGACACTGATAATCGTCACTTTCAGCGGCTGTGTCGTCACATAAACAATCACCATGACCAAATGGTCAAAGCTACTCATGCCTACCCTGGTTAGAATCAGTTGAGTCTCTGGAAGACGTGGATATGTTTAGTTCTGCAGTAAGACACCCACAGGCTGTGCTATCAACCAACAGGTAAGTTAGGAGTAGCTGGTCAAATGGAGCGCTGAATTCCAAGTCACCTCCAAATCACCTGCACTTACAAATAAAATCATTAACATTTGATAGTAGCAGCAAAAACAAAATGTGCAGTAGAGTCCTGGATCAAGGAGCTGGTTTTGGTTTTGCTCTGGGACAGCCACAAGCTGATCTACTGTGGTGAAGGTATGCATGGTTTGCTGTTGGAAAACGGAAAATGAGGGTCAACAATTTCTTAGAAATATATTCATAAGATACACCTTTTCTTTTGCAGATTTTGAAGTTTGTTGGGCATAACAGATATTTTGGAAAAATTGTGTAGAATCTGCTGGTATGCAAAACAACACTGAGGTCACCTTCATTGTAATCTACACTTTTCATTGTAAGTTTGAGGCAGCTGCATTTGTCCTAAAACTCCAAATCCAAAGTACATAAAATAAACAATTTGAAATATCCTTGTTGTTGCAAGAAAAGCAATTTTTTTGTCGATTAAAATAACCTCAAATTGATTAGAAATACAGTGTAGACAGTGTAAATCAGTATTGTAGCTGGAAACGGTTGATTTAATTTAAATGGAATATCTACTGAGGCGTACAGAGGCCCATTATCGGCAAAAAAAACAGTCCTGTATTCCAAAGGCACGTTGTGTTTGCTAATCCAGATTTATCATTTTAAAAGGCTATGTGATCATTAGAAAACACTTTCTGCTGAAAACTGTTGTGCTGATTAAAGAAGCAATAAAACTGGCCATCTTTAGACTAGTTGAGCATCTGGGGCATCAGCAATTGTGGGTTCGATTACAGGCCCAAATGGCCAAAAACAAAGAACTTTCTTCTGAAACTCTTCAGTCTATTCTTGTTCTGAGAAATGAAGGCTATTCCATGTGAGAAATTACCAAGAAACTGAAGATCTTGTACAATGCTGTGTACTACATCCTTCACAGAACAGCGGAAACTGGCTCGAACCAGAATAGAACGAGAAGTCGGGGACCTGGTGAAAAACTGAGCAAGAGGACAAATACATTAGAGTGTCTAGTTTGAGAAACAGACACCTCACAGGTCCTCAACTGGCAGCTTCATTAAATAGTACCTGCAAAACACCAGTCGCAACGTCAACAGTGAAGAGGCAACTCCGGGATGCTGGCCATCTAGGCAGAGTTGCAACGAAAGAGTCACATCTCAGATTGGCCAATAAAAAGAAAAGATAAAGATTGGCAAAAGAACACAGACACTGGACTTAGGAAGACTGGGTAGAAAAGGCCAGGATCCCGGAGTCACCTCTTCATTGTTAATAGACAAAAATGTCTAAGTGACCCCAAACTTTTGAATGGTAGTGTGTATATATATATATATATATATATATATATATATATATATATATATATATATATATATATATCACTGTATGGCACTATATATATATATATATATATACAGCTCCGGAAAAAATTAAGAGACCACTGCACCTTTTTCTTTCCTTTCCAAAAAAGTTGAGGAATGTTTTGAGTGAGGAACAGAAGCGTTCAATTTGCAGTGGTCTCTTAATTTTAACCCTTCTGTTCCTCACTCAAAACCTTCCTTTTCAACTTTTTTGGAAAGGAAAGAAAACGTTGCAGTGGTCTCTTAATTTTTTACGGAGCTGTATATATATATATTCTAAATATGGTTCTGAATTTACCAGGTAGAAAGGTGTGAATATACATTATATACTTTTTATTGACAATCAAATCAATTTCAATGTAAAGTTGCATGTATTTGCTGTACTGTAAGTTGATACTGGTGTCTTAACCAAGAGCTTGCCAACATTCTTAATAAGGATTATGAACAACATGGAATTACTGACCATGTATAAGGTGGAAGTGCTTCTTTTTCTAATTTCTAATATAAAATAATATATTTTACTGTCAATTTATCATAACTGTTTTTTCCAGATAGCATTTATGCCCAAAAACATTTTGATGCCAATATTAGGTGGAGACTAACACAACATGGTTGAGTTTGGGTCCAAAGTCAAAAACGAGTACCACTGATGTAGGAAAACATTGTGTAATGTCAGCACCCACATCCTGGAGTGGCGGGTGGATTGAATGAAAGACTTGGGACAAGGAAATTAGAGTGAGCATGTTCATTTCAGATGTTCGTTTTAGAGCAAGTCGATCTTAGAAGTCTGCATTTCCCAATTCCTCTGCTTGGGTACCTACATCATTACAATTTGTTTTGAATTAATAATTAATAAGACTTCATTAATTGAATCCGGTGACTTTGTCTGGGGTAACAATAAAATTATGTTGCTGAGAAACACAGTTATAATGTATAGATTTAAAGTGTAATAGTGGAGGCTGGCACAGAAGTTTAGTAGGTCGAAACACATGGCGCAGTACAGAATGCCAAGGCTTGGCCTTTTCCCATACGGTGGTACATATAGCCTTCTGGCAGGCACGATCAACCATAACCAGGAGCATCCACGTCACATTCCACAAACCCTGTCATCACTACCTTGTTTAGTCTAAGTGTCACTGTCTATCAGTTCTCTGTCCATTACAACTGGAATATGCCTAATTTTTCTACGGACAGCTAAAGAGGAGAGAAAAGGACCTTTCAAAGTGTGAGACAGGTGGTTGGGATGTGGGGTTGGCTATTGGATAAGATGGGAAGGGAAAGTTTTGTTAAATATATATATGTATATTTATATGTAATATATATATATATATTTATATGTACAGCTCTGGAAAAAATTAAGAGACCACTGCAAAATTATCAGTTTCTCTGATTTTACTATTCATAGGTATGTGTTTGAGTAAAATGAACAATTTCGTTTTATTCTATAAACTACTGACAACATTACTCCCAAATTCCAAATAAAAATATTGTCATTTAGAGTATTTATTTTTAGAAAATAACAACTGGTCAAAATAACCAAAAAAAGATGCATTGTTTTCAGACCACAAATAATGCAAAGAAAACAAATTCATATTCATTTTTCAACAACAAAATACTAATGTTTTAACTTAGGAAGAGTTCAGAAATCAATATTTGGTGGAATAACCCTGATTTTTAATCACAGCTTTCATGCAAATCATTTCTTGGCATGCTCTCCACCAGTCTGTCACATTGCTGTTGGGTGACTTTATGCCACTCCTAGCACAAAAATTCAAGTAGCTCGGCTTTGTTTGATGGCTTGTGATCATCCATCTTCCTCTTGATCAAATTCCAGAGGTTTTCAATGGGGTTCAGGTCTGGAGATTGGGCTGGCCATGACAGTGTCTTGATCTGGTGGTCCTCCATCCACACCTTGATTGACCTGGCTGTGTGGCATGGAGCATTGTCCTGCTGGAAAATTCTCAGAGTTGGGGAACATTGTCAGAGCAGAAGGAAGTAGGGGTTCTTACAGGATAACCTTATACTTGGCTTGATTCATACGTCCTTCACAAAGACAAATCTGCCCGATTCCAGCCTTGCTGAAGCATCCCCAGATCATCACTGATCCTCCACCAAATCTCACAGTACGTGCATGACATTGTGGCTTGTAGGCCTTTCCAGATCTCCGTCTAACCATTAGACGACCAGGTGTTGGGCAAAGCTGAAAATTTGATTCGTCAGAGAAGATGACCTTACTTCATTCCTCCACGGTCCAATCCTTATGGTCTTTTGCAAACTTCAGCCTGGCTCTTCTTTGCTTCTCATTGATGAAGGGCATTTTTCTAGCTTTGCACGACTTCAGCCCTGCCCCTTTGCACGACTTCAGCCTGTTTCGTTTCGAACCGTCCTCGCCGTGCACTTCACCCCAGCTGCTGTTTGCCATTCTTTTTGTAGGTCACTTGATGTCATCCTACGGTTGTTGAGTGACATTTGAAGGAGTTGACGGTCGTCTTGGTCAGTGGACAGTCATTTTCGCCCTCTGCCAGTCTGTAGCTTTGTTGTCCCCAATGTCTGTTGCTTGACCTTCTTCTTATGAACCGCCATCTTTGAAATTTTCAGGATTGAAGCAACATGACTGTATCCCTCTGCCAGTAAAGCCAGAATGGAACCCTTCTTTTCCTCACTCAAATCTTTTCTTTTCAACTCTTTTGTCATGCTGAATAGTTATTTTTTTATTCAAATTACCTTTGAGGTAATTTGACTAAAAAAATAACTTGCACTGTTTTTGCCATCCAGCTGGTCCTATTGCAAGAGGATAGTGATGGCCACAGCAGTGGTTTTTATACTTTTCCTCGTTATATTAGATTTGGTTCAGGTAATCACCTAATCAGTACCTCATTAAGTAAAATCAGGTGTGCCTGTGTTGGAATTTAAAAGACACTGGAATGGAATGGCTGCCATACATGTAGAGATGCTGATTTAAGAAAAATTAGGAGTGGTTTCTTAATTTTTCTCAGAGCTGTATATATACACTGCTCAAAAAAATGAAGGGAGCACTTAAATCACACATTGGGTCTCGAAGAACAAAATATATTAAAGATCAAAACCTTCACTGTACATTGTGTAATTTGTTGAGAACAAAATGACGTAACAACAGTCAATGGAAACCAAAATCATCAACCAATTGGGGGCTGGATTCAAACTCACACCGAAAATCAAAGTAAACAACTGAGATCACAGGCTGTTCCAACATGAATGAATTTCATCACGGCAACTCATAATGTGACTGAGTGCCTGTATGCACTCCCGACAACGTCTGGGTATGCTCCTGATGAGACAACACATGGTGTCCTGGGGGATCTCCATCCAGACCTGGATCATTGCATCAGTGAGCTCCTGGACAGTCTGTGGCGCTACTTGGCGGTGTCGGATGCACCGATACATAACATCCCAGTGGTTCTCAGTTGGATTGAGGTCTGGGGAATGTGAAGGCCAGTCAATGGCATGAATGCCTTCGTCATCCAGGAACTGCCTACACACCCTACCATGAGCTAGTAGGTGGCGATCTGTGCGATCCTCCAAGGATATGCCTCCCCAGACCATCACTGACCCACCGCCAAACCGGTCATGCTGGATGATGTTGCAGGCAGCATAACGTTCACCATAGCGTCTCCATACTCTTTCATGTCTGTCACATGTCTGTCACATGAGAACAGGGTGAAAATGGCGGACATTCCAATTCTGGTGTTCCCTGGCGAATGCCAATCAAGCTGCACGGTGCTGGGCTGTGAGCACAGGTCCCACTAGAGGACGTTGGGCCTTAATGCCCCCTCATGGAGTCTGTTTCTGACAGTTTGGTCAGAAACATGCACACCAGTAGCCCACTAGAGGTCATTTTGTAGGGCTTTGGCATTGCTCCTCCTGTTCCTCCTTACACAAAGGAGCAGATACCGGTCCTGCTGCTGGGTTGATGCCCTTCTACAGCCCTGTCCAGCTTTCCTCGTGTAACGGCCTGTCTCCTGGTATCTCCTCTATGTTCTTGAGACTGTACTGGGAGACACAGCAAATCTTCTTGTGACGGCACATATGGATGTGCCATGCTGGAGGAGCTGGACTACCTGTGCAACCTGAATGGGCTGCAGGTAAAACTAGGGAATAATCAGTCGGGAAGGATAAGGAGAGAGCAATTGTCTGTGGCCACCACCTGCAAAACCATTCCCTTTTTGGGGATTGTCTTGCTGTTGCCTTTCCAATGCACCTGTTGTCACTTTCATTTGCACCAAAACAGGTGACATTGATTCACAATCGCTTATGCTTCCTAAATGGACAGATTGATATCCCATTAAGTTTAATTGACTTGGTGTTATATTATGATGATTATGTGTTCCCTTTATTTTTTTGAGCAGTATATATATATATATATATATATATATATAAATGTGTATATATATATATATATATATATATGGCTTTTCACATAGTATTTTGTGTTTCAGGATGAAGTCGAAAACTTCACCTGAAGAAAAACATAAAGCTCTCAGAAAACACTAATACCAAACCATACTGGAAAAGCATTTCAGTATGGGGGATTATTGCATTTAAAACAATGTAATTGTCTTCACATGTTTTCTTTAATATGGTGGACTTCTCTTTAAGAAAAATGTTTTGGTTCCTGGAATCAGTTCACCTCTCATTAATTTGGCTTTGAAGAAATAAAAAGCCGGGTAACATGTGTCATCAAAGCGCCACCCTCTGGCCACATGCCCAATCTGCACTGAGTGATGACTCGTATAGAATCTATGCAGAAACACATCACTGAAAGACAATTGTGCTGAAATATAAATATGATCACAATAACATAATTCTCAATGTAGTCGCCTACCTCTCCATCGTCCACCCTTTTCTCCACACTGTCTCTCTTCTCCCACTCCATTCTCCCCTCTGCACCTCCCTTTTTTCTGTTTGGGGAGTCATGGAGCCGTGGGTTCAGGACTAATTGAATAAGCAGCAACCCTGTGGACCCCCTCTCTGTGGGACTGGGATAGGATCTGAAAGAGCACTCCTCTGAGGGCAAACACAGCCAATTTAGAGTCATTTCATGCTCGTTGCTCCAGCGTTCACACCAGGGGCCAACCCAGCACAGAGGCCACACATACCAAAATGAGAAGCAATTTATGTGCTCTCAAATCAGGCATGCTTTAAATTCTATTCTTTCTCTCATGAAACGCAGCTGTTAATTTTCCCTGGCTCTCAACGACTTCTCTGCATCTCCCCTCCTCTCCATCCTCTTTTCCTGACCCAAATGGCTATCAGTAACAAAAAAACATCTCAGCATGCAGGCATGAACGTTCTCACACGCGTTGACTGGAACTGCTTGCTTATCTGGAACAGTGCATGGATGTTATGGCTAATTATGTGACTATGTGCTGTAATCAATTATTGTCGCACATAGTGCTTAGTAAAAACCATTCAAATTCAAACTAAAGTTTATTCAAACTAAAGTTTATTTATGCACAGAATAAAACAGGTGCACATCTTCCAGCAAAAAAGGTTTACTTACATACTCAACAATATAGAGCTCTATAGAGTTGCAGATTGAGCAAGAGCAGGTTGTCTTGGGTCTGTCAATGCAGTGGAAACACGCTAGTTAGGAAATCCAAAATTCATTATTTAGGCTACTGGTCCAGTTGTCAGTAGTCTCTGTGGCCCTAACAGGAAAAGTAGCTCTGTGAATAGCCAACAAGCTCAGCTTAGGATATATGAATAACATTGATATAGGTAGAAGTTAAACTATGGTAGTGTGCCTTAGTGTCTATGCTGTCCAAGTCACATCTCTATCCCTCTGCCATCACCGTTCCAGAGGAACAACTCATGACACAAGCCAAGAATACTGGTTCATTAAATTAATTTCCCAAATCACGATCTTAATGATGCTTGCATCCATTATGTTAATCAAGCTCCCAAACCCAACTGTTAGTGATTATTGAAACATAAAGCTCTCCCCACTTACAGAAGTTTAATCGTGTAGACTACAAAGCCACCCAGAGAGGTTGAAATAAAGTGGACCATGGTTGTTATGGAGTGCTTTGAGAAGCTGGTCAAGGACCACATCACCTCCATTATGATTGGAGCCAATGCTAATGGTATATTGCCCTCGCAATCGCCTGTTTTCCAGGAAACTGGACACTGGGCCGTACAAAGACTACAAAGACCAGCATTGACCCCAGCCCCCCAAGGCATGGGATGTTTGAGCTGCTACCATCCAGGAAACAGAGACGTTTCAGAAACTGAAAAAGAGAGACTGAAAAAGTTTCAGAGAGACTGAAAAATGCATCTACAACCAGAACATCAGACTTTAATTATCTGACCTACATGCTCATCTGCATTAACATACACGTTAATTTGGTTATCAAAGTAAATGTCATCTTTAGTCACCTTTTTCTAATCAAACCATATTTATTCCAAATTTCTAAAGTTAAGTCAGAAACACATAAAAATTCTCCATGGACATGCACAGTCTCTCCCACTCGTACTCAAACTTAAACTCACATATTTACGCGCATACATACAGTACGTCCACCCACACGCAGACTCTCATTCAGTCTGTGCTTCCTCCTCTCTTCCTCCTCTCTCAAATTGGGAACATTTTCCCTTTGTCTCTGATGTCAACTGTCACACACCAACAGCAACTGCGCATTCTGATATAAATGACTGAATTGTCCCAAATCATCTGTAAAACCCCAGCTTTTCATATAGAAACAAGTTAATTACATATTCCAAACTTGGAAGGTCAACGGGAAAAACAATTCCGTCTTTTTATATTGCGACACAGATTTCTGGCCATGTCTTTACCAGACTGTGCGACATGGGTGTACATTCCTGCAAACTCAAGATTTTTTTCACAAAGTGGTTCTGGCATTGAATGTTTGACCAACAAACTAATACCCATCTCAGTTAGAGTTAGCGGACTCAAGTATGGCAGAATTAAAGTGGTAATAAACTGATTTTTAAGAAACCAACTTACTTTTTTTTTAACTTTTTTCAGATATAGAAAATATACTTGAAAGCAAATATGCTAATGAGTTATTTTCTACTGTCTCTTTAGCCATGTTTGGACTATTTCACGGTTGTAGAAAAATACAGTTAAGTTGTATATTTCTACAAGTCTAAATCAAACTGATAAAAAATCTATGGCCTGGCCATCTGAAACCAATTCCCTATTTTAGCAGAAATCATAAATTACAGGATTATAGTTTAATCCTGTTCACTTCATTCAGTATTTTTCTAATGTATTTTTAAATAATCAGTTGAGTAACTTTGTTTAACTAACTGCATTGTTTCAGAGCCAAGAGACAAGCGTCACTACCGCTAACATAATCTGTCTGTGTGATCAATAAAAAGACTAGACTAGACTTATTGATGTAACTTAAGCTTTCTGAAAGTCCAAATTTAACAACAAAGAAATAATTTTAGTGTGAATGAGCAAATTTCCATAACTTTATAAAGTGTTAAAAAAAATCTCTCAACAAATACTATTTTAGTACAACATCAATGTAATGTACACAATGATGCCACAGATCAAATACTATATTGTATTACTACTGATAGTACTACTTAGAATATGAATCCCCCTTTTTGCCATGCCTTAAAGGAAAAATATAGTCAAAACTGTAGCCAAGCTGTAATCCCCAGATCTCCTGGCCTCTGTACCTGTCTACACTTCCTGCCACGGTTCTCTGCCCTTGACTGAAATATGAAATTCATAGCTAAGCATTCCCATCATATTACAGGCTGTTTCTAGGGCTTTAGGGTTCAGAGGAAGCCAGTCTAACAGTGTGCCTTTTATTACACGCATCAGTAATCCAGGAAAGGGGAAGCACATGTCCATGTGAAATACGATCGATTTCAGATTAACAGATTGTTTCTTCATTCATCCTCAAAACTTTTATGCTGTTTGTAATGAATCACACACAACTACGGTAACTCTCTTCTGATTAAGTTTTAATAGCATTCTTGGACTTAATTTCTCATTCTTGGACTTGCTCACCTTATTTTAATATTTTCTTTATACAATGTAAAATAGTTCACAGTAAGTATCTCTATTTTTCTAGCTCTGACCACTGGGTATACAGGTATGGTTTGTTTTTTCCTCCCACTACAAATACAAGCGTGTCAATAGTTCACCAGGCCCGATATTATTAACAAGGGAATATGTTCATTTGACATTCATTTATTTCCTGGGTCCATCTCTTGTCTCTCTTTGGTGTATTAATCACAGAGATAAAACTCAGATGAATGGTTAGAAAATCTATCAAAACATAGAGTAAGTACACTGCTTTGGGTGTGGATTCCGAAAGAAAATAATGAAAAAGCCACTGGTGGAAAATGGTTTCTCAAAGGACATTAAAAATGAAAAGAAACAGTTTTGCTGTCTGGCATTGGTCTGAAATTGTTATTGAGAATCACTTTTTTTCTTTCATTGATATCAGTTACTGTTTTATTATTTTTCTGGTACTGTACAAGAACAGATTATTTTATTTAAAACCAAATTGTTGGTCATAGAGTGTTACTAAAATGATATAACTGTAAAATATTCTTGAAATATACTTGAAACGACATGGTTTATCACTTTAACCAATGGTTTACATATTTCTGAATTATGTATATATACAAATAGTTAATGATTTGAAACTAACCAGAGTCAATCATTTCAAGTATACCTTATAGTTAACAGCTAACTGAAACAAGAAAGTTAAAACGTGTTGTCAATTTCAAAAGCATGCATCATCATCAAGTGTGACTTTGTATGAGAAATCATCATAATCACCTAATGCTGGTTAGGCTAAACTAATCCTAATTTGTTTTATAAATACTTCAACCCAGCAATGGTTCTATTCTTTATTCTCCATCTCAATCCAACTCATCTATCAACAGTCACAGAGAAAGTCACAAACCAACGGTTTTATTTAGTATTGGACTCCAGCACCAGTCTGGATTCTTTACACAGCACATGGAATGATACAAAAAAGATTTGTAATAAAAATCTGCTCAGGTAAATCACCCTTCAACCTTTCATCACCCGTGAGGCTAATATTATTGAAAACAGGTGGTGTGTTTAACATGTGAATACTGGCTACTAATTCATTCCAAAACGCCCCTCTAGGCTGGAGGATCTGGTAATTTTTGTTACTTCTTTCTATATCTCAAAAGGTTTTTTATTTGGTGGTGTTGTCATGTCATAGTAATATGTAGCATACATTTGTTTATTTTTATCACAGTTGCTACATGCAAGATATATAATGAGAAAGCGCCGTTTGTCATTTCCGGTGTACACTTCTAAACGTTTTTAACTAGACCCCTGTAAGCTTTACCTAAATAAACTTATATTCCTTTGACAATATTATCTAAAATATTGCAAAGAGGTCACAGTACAAACAGATTTCTATTTATTGGAAACGGAACACCGTCAGTATGAGACCTTTTATTTTCTTGTACTTCTGTTGCTGATAAGTTATGAAAAGATCCTCAATGGAAGTATGTGAGCAGTTATAACATTCTTCCAGATTCTTTCAAATCAGCCAGGTCTGCACAAGGTCAACCAATACACAATGAGAATTAGATATGGGCAATTCCCAGTAATAAAATGAGACAAAGATTTAAGTTCAACAAACGATTCAATTTTATTCACAGTCAGTAAGTACTACATTAAAATTGTCCACTGACATTTTCAAAAACGAATATACTCTAAGAGAAATGTAGATTTAAAAGCTGTTAACTGAATGACAGTTAAATCTCCGCCTGTTTATTGTGATCAGTCTTTACAAAAATGATTTACTAAAAACTACATTTTAAAGATTCGGCAGATAGAATGGGTATATGACTCTGTGAGTTTGAAAAGATCAGTTTTGGTATTGAACTACAGTAAGTGAAGTTGATTAAAACCTGTTAACGGAATGATAGTAACATATGGAAATGAATTATATTAAACACAGTATAGTATAGTCCAGCAAAGTCTAGTAAAGAACATTACAGTGGACTTAAATACAGAATAGGAGAATGCAGTCAACTGGTCAACACTCAATCATATTAAACCTCAGTAAAATACTCTACTTTTCTTTATTGTATTATGTGTTTCTACATACAATATTCAATTATAGTGTTAAAATGTAAAAGTTATACTTTTGAAATAATATTTTTAATTATATGTCTTTTTTATTTACTCAGAATATGTCATAAACCACAATTAATCAGGGACAGAATAGCTGAGATTTTGGTAGAACCCTACTGTGCTTTACTGTGTTGTGCTGTCAGATAACTTTCATGGATTCAGATTTGAATTAACATAACGTCAACTAATTGTCAACGTCCATGGATGTCCAATATTGGTTTGGGCTTAGTGGGTTAGGGGCTGGTAAGTTTACGACAGAGAGAGGGGGATTCCGGGTAAGTGTCAGAATGAGCCGGCAAAGCTCATTCCGAAAATCATTGTTTAAATATGTTTTTGTGCTTGGTGAGTCACAGCTAAACAATCGTACTTTACATTAAAAATTGTTTAGTCAAAAACGATTGTTTAGTCAAAAACTAAACAATCGTACTTTACATTAGTTACATCCACTGAATTAATCCAACATGGCTCAATAACACATATTCAATCTTAAAATCCTAGAAATGTCAATCCGGAGATCATTTGATAGCAATGTGCTATTTTGAATGTTTTTAACTTTGTTGCTATGTAACTTTGTTTACAGTTATCACACTGATTAACTGTATTGTGATGTGATGAAATATTGCATCAAATGTATAGTGGGAGCGCTGGTGTTTTACCTTGCCCAGGGTGATACTGTGCGTTTTTATTTAGGGTTACATTGTACAGACCATTTAGCCTCCATCCGATCTCAGATCCTGAACAAGAAACAGTTCTCTAGGATTCTTTACAGTTGTTCTTATCTGGCATCATTAGGAAAGTATGAGAAAAAGTGTTTGATTTTAGGCTTGTGAATTCCCCAGCCCACAGCCCCCACCAGTCGAAAAGCATCCTTCTCCTCCCTTCTCAACTGGGTCTCAGAGCGGCCCTCTGTGTGTGTGAGCACTGAATCTGTGGGCTTTGCCGGCTTTCCTCTCCACCCCAGGCAGGCTGCTGACTCCACACTAGTCTCATCCCTCCATCCCCCAGCGTCCTGTTTACTCTGTGCAGCCCTGCGGCCGTGCCACCTCGGAGTCACTCCAGACCACCAAGGTCCTAACGGCTGCGTGGGATTGGCCGGTTTAGCGGCCATCACCATGGGAACAGCAGTGAGAGGTGCCGGAGTGGGCGAAGGAGTGGCGCTGATGGTCGCTTAGTGGTGAGGATGTTTTACATTTTGGACCCAGTTTAGGGAGGGAGAAAAGGTATGATTAAACTAAGACCAGTTCCTGACGTCCATAAAACATTGGGGATGGTATGGAAGTAGAGCATGTGGTGAGCTGA
This sequence comes from Esox masquinongy, assembly GCA_016801175.1. Lineage (NCBI taxonomy): Eukaryota > Metazoa > Chordata > Actinopteri > Esociformes > Esocidae > Esox > Esox masquinongy. The sequence continues at coordinate 109,116 of JACXGI010000903.1, forward strand.
CCTCTTGGTAGAACTGTTCAGCTTCACTATGGGTTACTGTGGCTTCAATATGGCTCTTTGTCTTCAGCACTTGGCAAAGACACAATACTAGTTTTGGAATTTGATGTAGAAAGCCAAGACAAAACTTAACTATGGAATTATTGAAAGATAGTCCCTTTTCCTGTCAATCCAACATGGTCATTGCTTTAAATACATTTAGTGGTTCTCTCTCAGTCTGTCTTTTATGGTCCTTCAGTGTGAGCAGATTCTATTTCTGTCCTCGGCTATTCAACTGTATTTCAGCTCTCTACTTGGTAGGCAAAAATAAAAAAAAACTTCAATGTCTTTTTTTTGTAATGAATGTATGTGATGATGTTGTTTTTTTTACGCTTGGGGAAAACACAAGGACATTGCCACGATAGCCTCTAATGTCACAATAGTTACTTTTCCAGAGGTTTTGTCGTCCTCTGCTGGAAGGAGTAGTAGCTTCCCATGTTCTCTGCTCTCTTTGCAGTCTGTCCACATTTCAGTGTTTTCTCAAGGAGCTACCGCAAATGGGACCACAGCCTGCTCAATCACACCCTATCTATTTTTGCTTATATGGATGGAGTTATTGGTGGTCCTGGTGCTTCTTTACATTGTTGAACTCCTGAAACTAGCAAACCTTTAAGAAAACTACATTTCATTCTTCAGAGTCTGCATAGAAACAAATTCCGCTGGGGTCAGTCTGTCACTGACTCGTCAAACAAAACAGCCCTGGTCTGGGCAAAGCTAACGGTGCATGAAAATGTTGAGGACTCACAATCCTTCATTGACAGAACATTCTATTCTCAACAAGACGTTCTGTTGCCTTCGGGGAAATGAAACACGAAAGGTGCTGCTAGAGTGGAGCGGTGTTTGGATTTCTGTTTTGGAATGAGTTGTCCTGGATATGAGGTTTTTGAGGGTAGCTTTAGGAAAAGGGGCCAGATATCCAGGCAGACGGGGATGGTGGATGGAAGGTTGTTGGGTGGGGGGGGGATACAGGTGCGAGTGCGTTAGCCCATGGCCTGCAAGCAACTACTCTGCACTAATTTCTGCTGAGTTTCTGGAAAGTGGTTTTAACAGAAAGAGAGAGTGAGAGAGATAGAGAGGGAGAATGAGGAATCATCTGAGAATCCCCGTTCTGTGCTGTTATGTACTCCACTACATGGGCCCGCAGGTCCTCATGGTCTACCAGATTAGGGAGAGGAGAGAGGGATCTCCTGAGACAGGGATGGGGAGTGGAAGGGTTGGAAGGGGTGGAAGGTGAGTGCCACGGGCAGGGCAGAGCGAGATGGGAGGTCAAAAAACGTCTGGAGCTGGTTTTGCAATTTCTAAAAATGTGTTCTAAATACTTCTTCTGAATTCAGTGCAAATGACAGCCGCCTCAGAAAGTGTCCCATAGGGGTCATCAGTCAGTAGAAGTGGACTGTATTCTCACTGTTAATTTTCCAAATAGTGGAGCGGAGGGGGAAAACACAAGTAAACAGCAAGCTTTATTATTTTGCAATAGTTTTTCAAAATAAATGTATTGAAAGGGAGCCTAACTTTTCCTTTTTACCACAACTGGCAGTCAGAGTTCACCAACGTATAGGTTCATACAATACCATTGTACCACTTGTTCAGAGAACATTCAATATTCCATTCTTGACTCCTCAAATTTCCTGAGATTCCAGACTGGAAGCGTTTACTACTCCACACAGCCTGGATGCGCTCAGCCTCACTCTGACAAATAAGAGGGACACATGACATTTGAAAAAGCTGCTAAAAATAAACTAGACACGTTT
>JACXGI010000904.1:0-110626 GCA_016801175.1 Esox masquinongy
AAACAGTGTACAATCGCCGGCTGATTCTTTAGTCTAATACTGCGGGTAATGGAATCGCCGATGACTAACGTTTTCAGTTTTTCCGGGCCACCGGTAGAAAATGCCTGCCGACCATTCCCCTCCGAAGACGGCTCGGGCCTTGACTCCGACTCCAGTGGGGAAAACCTGTTGAAAATCTCAGTCGGCTCTAGCAGCGACCAGGTTTAACTGGTCGACGGCATTTCTTCCCAGTGACCAAGAGAAAGTCATTGCCCGGCTGCAGGAGCTGTTCCGGGGGGCTAACAACACTGTCGTTTCTTCCTGGTGGCACAGACGCAGTTTTTTCCATTTCTACACTAACATAATCCTTGCCTGACATTTGCGTCTGAAGCCGAGCCTCTAACTCTGCTATCTTTACCCAAAAACGATAGTTCTCCTCCGTGTTGTAGCTACAACAATTACAGTGATAAGGCATAGTAATGGTACTTAGCTTCGGGTGTTCAGGAGTGAGTAGTTCCGTTAATTATGTCCAAATAGAGTCCCGGTGTAGAAAAGTTGGGTAAAAAGGTCTACAGATAAAAATATTGCGTTGGTAAACTCTTAAAGTAGAATTTAACCAATTAGTTTACAAATAGTAAATTCGAAAAAGTTTGGCAGGTAGCCAGGTAGGTAACAGCAAGCAGCCTGCAGCACGTCAACAATGCAACAATCTACTCTCTGATGAGTCATTTTACATCACAAGAACCTGGCATTTCAACAGGGATGTGTAGACTTTTTATATCCACTGTACGAGTGGGAGCCAAACAAACAACTGCATAGCAAAGCAAAATTCTCATCAAAGCTCAAAGCGCACCCCGCTTCATCAACCACAAGCAGGCATGATGACCAAGCGCGTGCATTAAAGTGCGGTTACACAAGGGTCCCGGTTTGGGGGTTTGAAAATGTGGTCACCCTACATCTGGGGGTTGAGACTGCCGCGCCACCTCGTTCAGTTTAGAATTAGGCTTTTCCCCTCACAAAAGCGCTAATTCTTTCTACCTCATCCACACTTCTTTTATTTTATAGCAGAAGATTGCGTCAGGAGACGCATACCGCTTTAGAAAACCCATCATTCAGCATTACCGGTCCCATTATATCTTATAACGCGAGTGTGTAGTCCGGTTGCAATATCGACGATTTACTTAGGAAAAGGTTGTTTGTTTCTCAAAGACTGATAAGGTTCACCACAAACGCGAAATACATCCACAAATTTTGATGAGGTTTTATTTTGAGATTTTGCTGCCATCTTCACTTAACTAGCTACTGTTGCATAGAAGGCTTTATTGTCATGTGCACCTGTATAAGCCCCTACCAAGCAATGCATTTAATTCGGTTAACATGATTTAAAGCGTTAGCCCAAGCAATGAATTTGATTGGGTTAACGTGTTTTGAGACGTTACTGACAAAAACGTTTTTCCCACCCATTTGCAACAAAAATTATAAAGGTAATCCCCAGGCCTAGCGACATTCTAGGCCTGGTTAGGAGGCTAGATCAGAGGCAACTCAAACCTTTTCACTTCAATCCACTCTTATGTATTATAGTAAACATTTCAACAGGTCTCTTGTTCAGGAAGTAATGCCACATGCTCATTTTAGTGATTTTGCATATGCTGTTTAGAGCCATTTACAATAGCAATTAGGGTTAAGTGCTTTGCTCAGAGGTACATTATAGGGAAAGTATTCCCCATTAGGTTGGGGATTTCAACCAACAACCCTTTGGCTACTAGCCTAATGCTCTAACTGCTAGGCAGTGTCACCCCTTGGGGTAGTATGTGAGATATTTTGTGTTAAATAACAAAGTCTGATGTCAAGATCAATACCAAAAAGAGATTTGAGAAACCAAAATAATACTTTTGAAATTGAAATAAGCCCCCTTTATTTTATATTGATTAACATTTTATATAAAAGTACTTACATTTAATACATTTCTTTAAAATACAAGCAGCCAAACAACATACAAATCAAATACAAAATTATAAAATGTGTTATATCTATCCATTTCTGAAACTATAATTCTCTAAAGTAACTTTGAAGCCTTAGAATTGTGTTTCATCCTTATGCCATAGTAGATACAGATATGTTGTTGGAACAAAAAAGCAACAAAAATATATGGATGTCTGTTTCTCTGTATACAGTACCTGTGACTGTTCTCAGAACATTCACGATGAGCTTCAATAATCTATAGCCCTGTTTATACCTAATTCTAACATGTGGCCTATGTCCTGATTTTTGGATCTGACTGCGATCAGACCTTGTACTTTAAACACACAAGATCAGGTATATTGTACAAATTATGCATGTTAACAGCAGGTATAAACCAGGGTCCAAACAGAACTTAGATGCAATATACATTTCTGTCACACAAATAAAATATCTTCCATTTGTAGAGCAAATATATGTTGTATATGTTTGACATTATGATCCATACATGATATAACATTATAGAATGCTGAATTAAATGGTCAATAGAAATTGACCATCTTAAAACCCTCTTAAACTTGGCCACTGTTGGATTGTATCCACCTTGGCTGAATCAAATGTTATAAGCACAAAGACAGAAAACAAGCTTCAATGTGCAGGTATGAAGCCATTAAATGATTACATGTTATTTTGAAGATTAAGTGTTTTTGTTCTGAGGAAAGTAATGACAGTGGAAACCACAGCAATCAAAACTTGACCAACCACAAATGTTACTGGTTTGCAAAGTTTCAGACCTGCTTAAGTACTTTACATTGCGGGAAAAAAGTTGTTGGTTCCACTTTAACAACAGAGATACGTGTACAGGTACAAAAATAAGTATTGTATTGATCTTAACTTTTCTTAACAACAAAACAATTCCGGTGTTAATAAAGTATTTTGCAAATCAAAAGCTTTAATTCAGTGTCATACAGTATATACCATATAGTGTTGTATAACAAATGTTTGACAAACAGAATGCAAACAATGGAAACCAAAAATTGAAATAAAGAGTTCAGCACATAACTGAGGAGGTAATGCTGATGTTAAAAACCAACAAACCTAACTGAGATGACGGGAGCCTGATAGGAAATAGAAAATTCTTATTTTCCTTGTTTCTATACATTTTGTACACTGTCGTATAAAAGGAGTAGAAAGTGTAGTCAGGCTATGCAGCGGTTTCGCGAATTGTCCCCTCAAGTTTCTTTGGGAGTAGCTCTCTCCTCTCATCTATGTTGATTACCGGTTTTCGACAGTTCTGTCCATCAAGGTAGATTTTGGAATACACCGGGTTGGAGTAGTTCATGGGCTGTATTAAGGAAGTAAACATTTTGTTATTTACCAGCACATCACATCAGTAGAGCTGAAAACAACACAGAAGACAAATACCTTGTATACGTTGTTGCCCAGTAGGCTATGCTACAAATATATCTTTAAACAGAACTTTTTGACTTTACTATGTTAAAGGTCTTGTATATTGCACTGCAATAAACACATTATAGAGGAATAACGGCATATATGAAAAATGTGTCTAGGTTGATAAATTGCTATTCATTGTTGGACTGTTTAAGTGTACAGCTGTCTTACAGGGAGAGCAGCTTTGAGCTAGCTGACATGTCAATTTCAAGGTTTGTGCTAAAATCTTAGGCCATCTGAGAAAACTGTTTAATGCAATATCTGGGCAGTATTTACTTTCAAAATTTATTTTTGAATTTATTTATTTTTATTTATTTATTTAACCCATTCTACTGAAGAGAATTTCTTCAGTTTTGCATTCTTTGGGATGGGAAACAAAACACTGAATGGTTTATTCAATAGCATTTCATTTGTTTTGTAAAAGATTTCTACTTATCAAAATTGCTGGTGCACTGTTTGGATGCACGTTTATAAGTGATAAAAAAGGCATGTCGTCAGCCTTTTAAAATGTGTCTTTTAAAAATTTGATTGAAACATACAGTGGATACCCACAGTCTACACATCTTTTTCGGAAATGTTGCTTTTATTCACTTAGACAATGAAATTAAGACAAATCACCTTTGCTAAAATCTTGTATCATCAATACTAATTTGAAAAGGAAATTGATAATTTCTCAGAAAAATAAAAAAATAATATGTAAAATAATATGTAATAAAATGTAAATTCTGATATCATTAGGATTTGGTGCTGGTAACATAAATGTGGAAATATTTCCTTGGCTAATAAACTTTTCTAAATAATAGGGTCACCATTCTTCGTGATCGAGAATTAATGGAAATTGGTGGTGCAAGTGAAGGAATTATAATTATGCATAGTAAGCCAACGGCTCCTATTTCCTAGTTTTACTGAAAAGTTGATATTGTGAACCCACAACTGAAATGTATCACAGAAAATGCTTATGCCATATATCACAATCGATTGAAGGTTCAGCAAATTTGTGTTTTCACTGTGACAGAACATAGTTTTTTTTCTAAGTCATACATTACTCTACATGCTCTCTCAAGCGTTTTGGTGACGGTAGAGCAATCACCTTTTGATGTAGCTCTTGTACTAGCCCGACCCTGCTCTCCCTGAGAGGGCTGCATGCTTACACAGATAGTCCAACAATGACTTAAAGGGATGCATGACCCATAGACACATTTTCGATTTGCAATTATAAAACAAAGACATTAAAGGATATTAATAAAGATAAACTGATCTTCTACAAATGAGAATGCAAGGTAGCAAGAAAGAAAGAAGCTCATGCACATTAGCAAAAGATTCGGTATTACACATGCATGTTGTACTCCTAATATGGATATCAAATTGCAGAAGACCAAGCTTTCCCAACATCATTTGCTTCCAAACGGTGGTAGCCTACATTCAGAAGTAGTCATCTTTACTAGTGCAATAATATGTTCACTTTTACAATAAATTCAAGATTAAGTATTTACATAAGTATAATTTCTGGTTTCAGTTTGTGTTTCCTTTCAAACTATTATCTCTTCTACATGTCACGTAAGCACCTTTTACAGTGAATGTTCCTTTTTACAGTATTGTATCCTCTTAATGAAGTCGGTAGTCTAAACTAAGGGGAAGGGATGGAGAAATCACCTGTCCAGGTATCACCTCCTTGGGCACAGTATGTATGCCCAGGGTGCGAGGGTCACTGGACTTCACACACCAGCCCTGCAACACACAAGTTCTGCTGATGTTCACCATGCCACAAGGCCAAGCTGATGTCAACTAACATACTGTTTACCATACTGTTTAAGTGTTCATTGAATCCAATTGAAAATGCATTCTACTATATCTATTATATATCAACATCAGTAACAAACTCAACATGATGTAATGAACAGAAAATGAGATAATCCACTGTCAATCAATTATCGGTTTTGGAACTCAGATTTTCGATATAAACTCAACCAAAATAAATGGCACCTATAACCTAAGAAATTCATTGCTAATTTGTAAGTGCAATGAAGAAGTATGCTATGATTATGATTTTGTCACTTTCTACCTTTCTAATGAAAAGTGATCCATGTGGGTCTACAGCAGATGTCAAAGTTTGCATGGCGAGAAGCAAACAAATTAGGCAGGCAAGTTAGATAAGATAGATCAGCAAAGCTGTTATGCTTTATTTCATATTCAGAGGGTTAGTGTAGTGTTGAGACCTATAAAGGAAAATTAATCAACAGCTGGTACAATATTCCCTCGGTAAAGCGAAGCTGAATAATGTTTCTCTCTACCTGAGGTTTACGCTTCATCCACTAATGCAACATTTATATCAAATCAATAGAAAGTCTATTAGGCCACAGAAGGAGATACTTAGGAATAATTGTGTTAATCATACAACTAACCATGACGCCAATGATGGATCGATGATTGCATACTGAAGAACTCACAGATGAGACTAGAACATTATGTCTCTGTATATTAAATATGTAAACATCAATAACACATTTTCCTTAGCAGTACAAATGTATTAATATTATACCAAACTGGGTGTCATTTTTTTGCATTTACAGCACATTAACAGCTGATATTGTACATCCTTCACCAACACAAACCTTGTGAGGGTCCAGGGTGAAGTTGGGTCGCAGAAGGCTGCCAGCGTCGGCATGGTTGTCGTGGTCGACCTCATACATATTGTAGGAGGGGTTTCCTATCTCCACGTTTATCCCCCCATTTGTCATGGGCTGTCTCGTCACCCTCTTACCCCTGGGAGGAGCGGGAGGACAACCAGCACTCATTAACATAAGATCATACATTGTACTGTGTGTTTTACCTGATATCACCCGAGGAAGTCTAGGGGACCATGACAAAACCTCCTGACATCCAGGAACGTTGTAATGACACCTTTGTTTGCAGGTCAGCCATAAAATTTGGGTACAGAAAGTCACCACCCCCTTTCAAAATGTTCACCTTTTGTTGCCTTAACATCCTGAAATGAACACATGAATGAACAAATGAAATCAGACGTTTCCTGGCTTTATTTACACACAGTAACTCACAATATCAAAGTGAAAATTAATTACATTTAAAACCGTAAAATACCCTATTTGGATAAATGAACACACCCCTGAGTTAATAGTTGGTGGAACCACCTTGTTTGGTCTGCAATTAAAACCTTGTTTGAATTACAGCCATGAGTGTCTCTGAATACATGTCTGCTAACTTTGCAAACCTACACTGTGCAATATTTGCCTACTCTTCCTTGCAGAATTGTTCAAGCTCAGTCAAATTGCATGGTGACCGCTTAGGTCCATGGGATTTAGATCGGGGCTCTGACTGGGCCACTCAAGGACATTCAACTTCTTGTTCTTCTGCTTCTGTACAGCTGCTTTGGTGGTGTTCCTTGAGTCATGGTCATGTGAACCATCTACCAAATTGCAACTTCCAGGCAGTGGGCCGCAGTTTCTCCTCAAGAATCTTTTGGTATTTTGCACTGTCCATTTTCCCTTCCATCCTGACAAGTGAACCAGTCCCTGCATAAAAGAAACACCCCCACAACAGGATGCTGCCACCACTGTGCATTACTGTAGGCATTCTTTGGGCATATTGTTTTGCATAAAGGCCAAAATGTTCAATTGTGGTTTTATCTGACCATAGCACCTTTTGTCACTTGGCCTCGGTATCTACACTGTGCTTTTTGGCAAAGCCCAAACGAGACTTGTTGTTGCCTTTTTTAATGGTCGTTTTTGTTTTTTTGCCACTCTCCCATAGAGGCCAGGTTTGTGGAGTTCTTTTGATATTGTGGTCACTTGCACACATCAGACAGATGTGTCACCTCCTTGGCCTGATCAATTCAAGGTCTGGGTGGTGCTATATGCCTTCCACTCCATAATAATAGTCTAAACTGTGCTCCACAGGATAGAAAAAGCCATTGAAATGTTTTTATAACCATCTGGACTTGTGCCTTTCCACAACTATCTCGTAGATCTTTTGAAAGTACCAAAGTGGATTCTTTGCTTTGAATTGCACAATTAAGCAGTGGAGTCCTCTATGAACAACTGCTTTTATTCTGAACTAATCAGTCAGCACAGCTGATCACAGAATGGAAGCCTATTAGCTTGATTTGTGATCTGGAAGGTTGTTGGTTATACCTCAGCAAGTTTGCAATTCTAAGGGGGAGGGGTGTCACTTATCCAAATAAGGTATTACGGTTTTATTATGGTTTTAATTTAAATTAATTTTCAGAGTTTTTTAGAATTGTTTTTGTGATATTGTGGGTTACTTTGTGTAAATAATGCCGGAAAAAGGCAAATTTTATGTGCTTTAATTTCAGGCTGTAAGGCAACAATTTATTTTGCAGGGGGGTGGTGACTTAATATACCTACTGAATACCCTTGAAAGATAACTGACCAAATGTGCTACAAAATTACACTCCCAGGATATCAGGTTATTGTGCCCTTATAATACCTCTGTCTTCGTCTGCAGATGAAAACACCTGCCACCACTGTTGTCATCAGCATCACCAGCAGAACCAGAGGCACGATGATAGCTATGCTCCCTGAAACACACAAAAGACACAGACTATGTCAGAATTCAGAAAAAAATAGTTTATTTACAAAACACAAATAGTTATCAATTAGATAAGTATTCACACCCTGAGTCCTTTTGGGCAAGTCTCTAAGATTGTTGCCCACCTGGACTGCGCAAAACCTACCCACTGTTCTTTTAATCTTCTAAACATCTTTTTCAATTTGGTTGTTAATCATTACTTTCTAAAATCTTCTCATTTAACTTGTTTTAATATATATATATATTTTTTTACATGTTAGTCATTTTATCTGGCACCCTTACCCAGAGCGACTGCTGTCTCGTTGGGCCAAGCAATGCCATTTACCTGTGGTTGTGTTCTTGATACAACACTGTCTCTTGTGCCGTATTACCTAGTGTAAAGGAAGTGGACCACCCTGGGGTTTTCAAATGTGTGCTCAAAAATTCAGGATTGGATCTGGTCTCAAGAAATCTTACTTTCACACAAGACTAGGTCTGATCTATCAGATAAAGCTGACAAAAAGAACACACAGCTAATTGTAATGAACTTACACAAACTGTACATAAATATGACAGTCTTGTGGAGCCTACACCCAATAACAGCTGAACGACAGAGCTAGCTAAAAATGTCTCTGAGGCTGGCCAATCTATTTGTTTTCCCTGGCGTTCATCAGGTACTACTCTACATGACAGCGTGATTGTGACAGAGGGTGGACCAAAAAATAATTTAACCAATTCACATGATCACATCAAATTATTTAGCCAGCTACAGTGCAAAAAGAAATATATAGGCCTAGACACACACGCACGTGCACACAGTGCCTTGCCAAGTTATTGAAACCCCTGACCAATTCTCTCATAGAATTTCATTTCATTACATTGGCTTTTTTTTGTTTGGTTTAATATTCCCTTTTAAAATGCTGATCCTCAAAGTAATTGTGATATTCAATAATCTAATCGATTAATTTGTAAGACTTTATCACTAACTTCCGTAGAATGCTCTTTGGTCTAAGTATTCCTTAAGATTCACAGTCTGACCACAAATCCTTCAACAGCGGTGTTTTTATCCAGAAAATGTGTTAACAACTTGAATAATTCACAATTGGAGGCCAAAGGTAAGATGTGTCCTCGTTAGGGTAAAAACTTTCATTGGTTTAAACTTCTTCCCAAATACATCCCAAAATAAAACCTGAAGTAATTTCCTGCACTCACCTCCACTGGTATTGTCGGACCTACTGCTTTTAGGTGCAGGCCTTTCACACTGTGTACCTGCCCAATTTGCTGAGCACCTGTAACAAACCAATCAGAGAGAGAAAATAATCAACTATGGTTCTTAGTCCTCTATACCTTAATTGCATGTAAAATTAGTTACATAGTAATAAAGGAGACTGTAAAACAATGACTAAATTATTACAGTTTTTCTTTTCCGTAGTCCAGTATATTATACAGTAGAAAGCCCATTTGATATAAAGCACACCGACATCTGCATATAATGCTACGTAGACAACATATTGAAAAGATTAACATGATGAATATTCAGAAAATAAAATGAAGAAAAGTCATCTCGTTTACTGTTTGGATGGCATCCAGTGGGAGTGATAAATGACCCTAGCTAGAGGAGGTGATTTCCAATTGGGTGTGATTGACGCTGATGTGACTGTAAAGGATGTGCGGTCTGATGACTGAAACTGGTTGGGGATGGAAAGAATGAAATTGCACTAAATTACATGCACTCCAAATAATCATAAAACCAAATAAAAAATCGGAATATCATCCCACGCACACAGACCATGAATCATTCCCTCATAGAAAGACTGTCAACGCATGAACAATCATCATTTTTTTATGGGAAGAAAACAGTTCAAAGGGGATTATTCTTTGTGATAGGTGAAAAATTAAATAGTACATTGTTATTGAATAAAATATGTAAGAATTTATGTGCAACTAATAGGCAGAGAAAGATTTCTAACTTAATCAATGTACATTCTTTTGACTATACTTATTTCTGCACTACTGTTGACACAATGCATTTGCCTCAAAGCAGTTCCACATTTTCTTGTCATCCTATTGAATTGCAAAATGATTCACCATACATGCAAGGTCACAACAGGCGCGTGATATTCACATCACATGAACACATCACTTGAATGTCACTCAAAGAGCATGTCAGCTCGGACTGTATGAGATGCAGATTGTTAGCAGCAAGTAAATAGGTCGTTGTACTGGTTTAACGGTGAAAAGGTGATACATAAAGTATACCGTTACACTAGCTGAAATGGATCTGGATGATAAAGAGGGCAGATGGAGGAGGGCGAGGCCTCTGGAGCAACCACAGGAAGTGAGGTAGGGAAAAACCTACTTGCAGCGTGGTTTGTTAAGGGCAGTGATAGTGCACATCCCCTCATTCTGACAGAAGTAATCACATGGGTTGGCCAACTCATCACAACGTTGGTTCTTGAACCCTGACGTGCAGCTGTAAAACAGTACGGTGAAGGGATAGTTATATGAACTGTAGGTACTGTAGAAGACGGATGACGGAAACCCTTCGGCATTGCAAACAATACAATATTATGCCTCTGTTCCAAGGTACTCCAATAGATGTGTCCCTTTGCCTATTATTCATGTTTCGATAATTAATGCTAGATGAATTATGCTAAAACTAAAGTAGAGACATTACGTTTTAGCTAAACTAATGACAGGCATATTCCTTTTGGCAAAAAATGAGGGTTTTCTGTATTGTAAAAATGTTGTAAAAAAGCTTTAATCAATTTTATGAGCTTTATGACCTTCACAAACATTTTTTTTTGAAGAATCAAAATTATTATCATGCCCACTTTGGTTAATATATATTGATTATTTTACATTATAGCAATTTAGCAGACACTCTTGTCCAGAGCAACTAACCGTATATGCATGCAATTTCGTAATTTTTTCTGTACTAAATCATACAGTCAATCAATCATTTTTATTTTATAAAGCTATAGAGAACCGATCAATAATTCAATTAAATCTATTTTATAAAGCCCTTTTTACATCAGTAGTCGTCACAAAGTGCTTATACAGACACCCGTCCAGGAAACCGGTATTGATTGGTGGAACACACTGATGAGTTTTGAAAATCCCTTAGACCTTTAGAACAGTTATCTGAAAATTATCATCTCAATGAGGAGATTTCTGCCTGTGGAGTTGGCTAGTTTGGTTTGGATGAGATTAATTTACTCTGTTATAGTTTAAGGTCAAACATTATGATTTCTTGACACAGACATATCCATCATTGCACCTAATCTCTATGCCTCCAAGCCAATGAATATACCACATTATCAAGATCTGTTAACCTTGTAGAAAACGAGATGGGATCATTTGCATAGAAATTGATTCTATCCCTTGAATCGTGCCAGTCAATGACACACATTTCATTTTAACTACAATGGACAACTGGGCAACCAGGTTTCCCTTTTCAAAGGGATTTCCAATCATCTTCGTGGGAAGATCTTTAACAGTGAACCACACCTGTTTATGATGGAGCTGAAATTAATCTTTGTGGACCATCAGAACGGCAGAGCATTTATTCTCCTGCATGATTTCCACAGGTCTCTAAAGCCATGCTATTTTCCTCCGCCATTCATTACCATTGAGTACCTCCTGCTCAAACACTCCTTACCACTGAGGATCAAAATACTGTAAACACTTTCTGCTGAAACCTACCGATGAGAGGTGAAACACTGACAAAAATACTGATACGTTCTGAACAGCAATGTTTCATTTGTTTAAGTTAATGGTTACTTTCCACTTTCTGTAGCTACACCAAATGCAGAGTTTCCTTTGCTTCTACCCTAAGGGTTGGCTTTCCAAGGAGACCTACATCAAAGCCCCTACAGGTACAAACAGGTGTGACTCATTCTTTAAATGCTCTTAACAATCCCGGTTTTGTCCACTCTGGCATTGCCTACACCTACAGTGTTAAAATCAATCTCCACTTATAGCCCTGTACTAAAATATAACATTTGAATAAGAGAGATTTACTTCCATTTTAGGCTGACTTGTGTGACAACTGAATGGTAAAGAAGGGAAAAAAAAAACAGCATGAGATCAGAGAGATTCCTCAGGCTAAGGATATTTCAGGCTTTTGCTAGTCGGTAGCTACTGTACTTACTGACAGAAGGGCAGGTTGGTGTCCGGGTCCAGGTGACAGGTGCCTCCGTTGTAACAGTAGCCGTCACACAGCTGACAGCTGGCTGCTATCCTGCCATTAGTACAGCTGCAGAAAATAGAGATAAGCTTCTGTCATTGAGTGTTGGCCAAAACTATGTTTCTCACAATGTTTGGCAATTGAAGTTAACTGATTGATAACCTTGTGTTTTTGACCATGACAACCATAAGAAATACCTAGGTAAAACATGTCAGGTGAACTATATTGCATGAGGCCTTAGAGCATTCATTCACTGCCTGAACCAATCGCAAAATATAAAGTGATATTGATAGATGTGAACATCCTGCTGTCAGATGCTATCAACATACTTGCAGACCACATCTCCTGTAATGTCGTTGACGAGGCAAGGGGCTCCATGGCACCTCAAGCACTTGTCCACCTCGCACCTGTTGCCCTCGTATCTGGCTGGACACACACACTCAACATGGCCGCTACTGGATAGTGTACAGGCTTTGGAATTTACACAGTAGTGGTGGCAGATGTCTGTCAGAGGACAGAAAGGACAAAGGAGTGTGAGGGAGAGAAAGTGATAGAGGAGAGTGATAAGTAGAGATAGGAATCAACACGAGGGAAAAAGAGAGGGAGTGATAAAGGGAGGTAGAGATGAACATAGAGAAAAAGGCATATTTAATAATGAGGAAACGGGAGTTTTAGCTGGTTTGATTAGAATTTTACAGGCCTTTAATGAGACTTAATTATTCGCATCAAATGGCAACTCTTCCACAGATGAAAACGGATTACCCCTTGGGCAAGAAGTAGTAGACACAAACTAATGGCGTCAGTGGAAATACATTCCACCACAATTTATAATGACAAAGCCTACATAAGGGAAGGAAATATTTTATCAGTGCAGCACAGAAACCCCTACAGGATGCTTAGAGTGGCATTTAGAATTACTCTCACACCCGAAAGTATTTGTAGCAAGGAAAAGTCCTTCCTGGTAAAATGTTTTTTTTCTGTTGCTTGATTTAGTCATTTTGTTGTCATAGAGACCTCATTTGACAAACTTTAAAGATAGCTGATTTCAAGAGAGTGTGACCGAAATGAATTTCCAGCTATTGTTTATTAAAATCTTATTGGGAAAGCTTAAAGTTGAACATTTGTATAGGTAGTTATTGCTGCTGGATTGGCATACGGTACAAAATACATTATAGGACGTAAAAGGGGGAGGTCTCTTAATAACAAATCAGAGGCTCACAACAAGACTTTAAACATTTGCCACCCTAAGACATGCAAGGCATCCCCCAGGAGTCAATGTGTTATTGGATTCCTTTACTCACGGTACAGACAACGGTCTCCGGTATACTCAGCCATGCAGCGACATACTGGCTGGTTCCCTAGGCTAACATCGCAGGTACCAGCGTTCAGACAGTAGTTGTCACACACACGCTTCTCACAGAACGGACCTGTAAAACCGACAGGGCACCGACAAGTTGGCTTCCCTAGTGGGAGGAAGAGAGAGAAGGAGAAGATTGGCTAACAATTCTAAGCGTGTCATTACATTTTTTTTATGAAAAAAATTGCATAACTGTTTTTCTGGATGCGTGTTAGTTCCGAAAGAAATCCCATATTACAGTTGTATCTTACAAACAGAATAATTTATTGCATATTACTAAAACACGCCTAGTCTAACTCCCCAGCAGATTGAATAAGATTGACTGAGGACTTGACTGAGGACACCAATATGTTCTTTACATAGCTATTATTTTAAGAATACCCTGGGCAAGAATGTTCTGCTATTGTAATGGCCAAAAGCCGAAGAGAGTTCAATATATTTTATGACAGGTGACACATTTATAACGAGAATCGATAATGATACAGTTCACATCCCAGAATAACATTTTAAAATTACAAGACTTGGACTAGCCTGTAAATACTTGATCTACCCCAAGTTTTGACAGGTGCTTTAAAACGACTCTGGCTGTGACACATAATCAACAGTTTTTGCAAAAGATTCCAGCAGTTGTAAATGTGACATTCTGAATACAATTCATTAGTTGAACAGAGGAGCTGATGAGAGCAAATAAAAACAGACATTACCGACAACCCTAACACATAGGGCCTGGGAGGAGAATCAAATGCTCCACTTATCAAAGTGATTACCAAAAACCTGACCATAACTGACAAAAATTAAGATACTTTCTGACACAAGTAAAATCAAACTGGATAGTTTGGCAGAGGAATTTTTTTTTAATGTGGCAGATTCTGACACCACATGGGCATTATACTGTAGGTTGCAGTATTTAAGAAAAAGGTTGAAAAACTGAACAGAAGTAAAAGAACTATTATTAAATTGAACTGAAGGGGCCAATGTGATCAGTTTCTTTGAGACATGGATACACCAATCGAGAATCTTGGCACCATCAAACAGAAAGAAACAACTTCAATGCAATAGCATTCAGATCTCTCTCCTGAAAGACCATAATGCTGGGGTCTCGACAGCAACTGAGAGTAGCTGATATGTAAGAGGATTATGTTTTTCCATGATATACACGGCAACTATAAGCCTGACACACAAGACACAGTACCAGGTCTTTTGAATCACCATATAATGCCAAACCTTTCCTGGACACTTTGGCCACACTCATCCCCTGTGCCGTATATTGGTTTTAATGAATGAATAATAGAGTATGAACTTCCGCTTCCACCAGGCTTTAGACCTTCTCACAATAGTATAGAATAACATCCATTATTTTGTCAAAATCAACCAATTACTGAGGTTGGCGGCTACAGAACGGAGAGAAGTTGGACATATTCAGCCTATGGTTTGTATTTTGAACTAGTCTCAAACACAGACGTAGCCATGGGATAGATAGCGTAATGGGATAGAGCTCAGGGTAACCAGAAGGTTGCTGATTAGATTTACTTTATATGACAAGATGAGAATAAATATATGTTATTGTGCCCTTGAGACAGGTTCTTAACCTTAATTGATCTGGATAAGAATAATGACTAAATTGTATATGACCTATGGGCATAATTAACTAATTTAAGATTGAAAATGATACTTCTGATGCATGGGAATAAAATAAATATTTTACTATTTTGTTTTATTAATGAAAATATAAAACACTCATAAGAGATGATTTGTAAGACAATGTATTATTTAATTTATCAAAATGTAGTAGTTGGTGTTTGTATCAGTTGTGGTTATTAGAATCATGGAAATCTGAGTGAAAATAGTTTGAGTGTGAAAACCTAAAAAGAAATAGCAAAATCTGAAAACTGACAAGCATTCCTGTTTAATGAAAAACGTATTTTTGCCAAATATATCATATTGAAAGCAGACACAAACATAATTCTAGAATCTTAATATGATTTAGTATGATATTTAATATGACATAATTCTAAACTATTACCAGTATAATGAATAATAAATTGATTTTACATTTTCATAATTGTATGTAAGCTAATGGAAAAATACGTAAATATTTTCTATTCATGCAACTTGTTTTTCTAGTTATGATTCTTAATACAAATCATACAGACAAGCTCCCCACCTTTCTGTGATATTGCTGTAATCATGGGTTACTGTTTTCTGAGCAAAAGTTCCCTTAAACATTTAATTTGCCGCCAGTGACATAATTCCTCCATTCCTATTCAAAGTGTCATTAAAGTGAATATGCAAAAGCTCACCAACATTTTACATGTTATATTAATATTTTTGTTCAGTGCAAAAGGTATTATCATCAGATATTATTCATCCTGATCAATTTTTTCAAATGAACAATTGGAGATAACATAACATAATTATTTACAGAACGTAATGAAACAATAAACAAACAAGTATTGGTATTTATAGCATATGTTTCAAACATAATGTATGTAAAAATGCCTGGACTATTGTAATAATGGTGAATCCTTTACTGTGAGTTAACATTATTTATAGGAAACCCAGATGTAAACAAATGAAGTGGTTACTTCTCTGAACATTTTGAACAATAAATTAATTTATACAAGGTTTTCCACTGTCTCCATCCCTATCTTTCATGGCCATTTAAATAAAAAAAATATATATTAAGGGGTTAGAAAAACATGGTTTAGAAACAAAAATGTCACCGTATGCCAATAACTCTTATGTTAAATGGGCAATCTGGACCCATAAATAATAAGATAAAACATTTTGGAGACGTTTTTAGCTTTTCTGGATTGAAACAAACACTACAGTATATAACATATTGGACAGTTAAAAGGCATATTACCCTATAGTTTACCAATAAATAGTCTGAAAGTAAAGTAGATACTGTATAGTTGGTATTCATATCCATGAACAAACAAGTAAACGAAGTACAACAACTTTAGTAAAATGTTAACACAATCACGACCATCTAGAACAAATGAACAAATCTAACAAATCACATTTTATGTAATATCACAGCTTATTGGCTGCTTAATCCACAACTAAAAACATCTGAAAATTAGCAAAATGCCTAGAAAGAGATTCTCGATGTTCTGATTCCATGGCATTTGGTCAATGAACTGACACAAATGAATGATTGAATGATTTCCTTTTAATTCACCTTTGTTATTATAACCAGTTATAGCCAACAACAGAACGTTATATAGTGGACAAATTTTGCAGCAAAAAATGAATAAAACTGAATTTTGGTAATCTCCGCATGTAGGTAATTTCTTGTTACAAGAACAGGAGAAACTAACCATGCAAATAGCACTATTTTGGGGAAAATCCCTTTGACCAGAGATGGCAACTTGGGCAGGATGGGTGAGCACACCCTTTGACCCCTCTTTTTGTTGTTTTCTTTTGAAAAGGTTTCTGTGTAAATATCACTTGTCAATGAATAGTTGATGAAAGACAATAAAAGAGAATAAGGCAAAGATGGCCGGGGAAGGGATTTGGGTTTATTACGTTATTAATTTTATCAAACAAAATGGACTTCCATTATTTTCATTGTTGCTATTTAAAATTTTCAACAAACCATAAAAAAGGTTATTTTGAGGTCTGAAAAAACGCCATAATCTAAATGTATCTACATGTGCTATGTGCACCTATGTGCTATTTTGAGTCCACACAGTCCACTGGTTTTAAGAGACTCTGAGAAGTAGCGAATAATAGCCTTCTTGCATGCATTATGAAACAGGTTGAGTGTTTTCTAGCAAAGAGACGTGAAGTAAATCTCAAGTATTCTACACTTTTTATTTCATCCATGTTAGTCAGATGAGTGGCAAACTAACAACGTTACATTTACATTTTAGTAATTTAGCAATGCTCTTATCCAGAACAGCTTACAGTTAGTGCATACATTTAAAGACAGTTGGTACAACCACAGTTGTATGGTTTCATATATTTTCTGAAAAAGGGGTAGGGACATTTTTGTCCTAACTTTGAAAGGGAAGCTAGTTACACCATCGGGGTTTAAGGACAGAAAAACCTTTTGACCGTTCAGATTGGTCAGACCGTTAAGCTTAATGTCTTTTCTACCTCCTGACTCCCAACAATATATATAGTTTTTAACTACCACTTTGTTAAAAAGACATCGAATAACACGTCATCCATCCTAACAACCTTCCAGCCACCCATCCATGTATTTTTCACAGAAGACTCACCCAGGGGTGAGCCCATGCAGGTGCCTCCGTTGAGGCAGTAGTCGGTGCAATGGTTGACCTCACAGCGATCTCCAGAGAAGTCAGGCCAGCAGTAGCAGCGCCAGTCCCCCTTCTCATTAGCAAGGCAGCGCCCACCGTTCTCACATGGTGGCCGGCAAAGTTCGCCTTCAACACAACGAGGCACATTATGTTCTTTTTAGTGTAGCTTTTATTATTGAAACTATATACTATAATACTGTCAGTGTCTACACAGCGACTTTGGGCACGAAGAAATAGAGGGATACTGCACCGCTATACTGCAGCGGAGGGCAAACTAATTATAGAATTTGTCTGAGGCTCAGTCTGTATTGTGTTACGACTGAGACGTTCATCCATATTGTTTTCCTTGTAACAATGTTCTTGAAACACATGAGTAAGCCTGACAAAATGAAACACGAAAGCAGGACCCAATTTAGGGTGGTCACACAAAGCTGTGGAAGTGTTTCACTTGATTTTCTTCGAGAAAAAAAGACTCTAAAGTATGACTTTATGCAAGTTGTTATTTATAGCACACCAAAACCCTACTATTGATCTTTTCCACATATTTCTGACAATTAGTTTCATAGCTGGATCACAAATCGCTATTTCAAACACTAAGCAGTGATAGCAACAAAATGTCTCCATAGCCTGCTGGAGTAGAGCGTTGTGAAAGTATTTACGGGCGTGAAATAATTTTAAACCGGAAATCTCTCTTAAGTATTTGTATGGTTTTACATTGTTTTGTGCTTACTGGATTTTCAATTATAGTTTGAGTTTAAACTGCATGAGCTAGTAAAGAAATAATTTTACTACTGTATAATCAGACTGCAAAGAAATCATTTTACTACTGTATAATCAGACTTCAGCTAGTAATTGCTGTTGGCTCCATTAACAAAGCAATCTACTGCCCTTGATGGTATAGCTAAAAATGTTTGTCCCATCTGTGACATTTTGGCTTAACCTCAGGTCAAAATATTTTTGGGAAATCGGGCAATGTACTGTGTAATGAATAGACAGTGTAAATTACTCATTAGTTACTTGGGTTTTATAGTGTAATTGGCTGGTATTAAATTGGGAGTGGCTGATAGATATTATTATATACTTGCCACAGGATCTGGTGAACCAAAAAGTACCCAATGTTCTACAGCACCTTTATTATAATGAACATGCCTTACTATTTGCTTTCTAGATTTCTCTATCCACATTAAGACCGAGTGGATAAGTTAGAAACCACATAAATCAGCACACACAAACAAAAAATGCAACTATCAAAATGTATCTATTTTTGTTACAAGTTACCAATTACATTTTTATATTTTTACCACATATGTCCGATTTGCAATTATGGCCTTGCCTCATTGCAACATCTCGCAGGTGCAGACCTACCACAGGGAGTTGTGAAAATGTGAGGAGAAAAGACAACACTGTCCCCTAATCCACAATGGGTGAGGCTAAGACAATCTGCACCCCCTTCTGCTGGTCCCCCCCAGCACTGTCGGTATGCTTTGACCAAGATTCAATCTCCTGGACCATATGTACACAAGACCATAATTATACAAAATACTTTAAGGTGCAGAAAACATTTTCTTCATTCATTTGTGTTGGTCAATTCCATCTCAGCTAAATCGTTCTACCAAAGTGGTTTTAGAGGTGACGTTACATTGGCAGGTAGTAGGTGATGTCATAGCAGGGGTTTTGAAAGGCTTACCTGAGATGTTGACATCACTACAGGAGCCATTGACTAGTGACTTCCCTTCTGGACAGATGCAGGTGGCTCCCGTTGGGTTCAGTAGACACATGAAGTCACAGTTCATTCTCAGGCATGGGTTGACTGCTGCAGAGAGACAAGAGCCAAAAAATGTATAATTCCAGCTAAAGCTTTGATAAAACCAACAAATAAAACATCAAATAAAACACATCCCTTCCCGTATAGATTTTTTTACTTAAACCTTTAAACATTTTCTGAGGCAAAACATTCACAAAAAAGATGGGGGCGGGGCATTATGATTTATTTGATTTTACACACACATGTATTTCTGTTCATAATCAACAAGAGACATGATCCACATTTCACACCAAGCCTGGTCCTAGAGGAGTACTATGCCATGCTAGAGAACAATACTTTGATATTCACATCAGGCTGCATGCTGCCATATTGCTCCAATAAGTCAATTGAATCATTGGGTTTTCAACAATAACAGAAAAACAGCAGGTTTCTGAACCTTTTAGCCTATGAATATAACAACCACACTATGCAAAAAAAGTAGTGTAACCTATTTTTTTTTTCTAAATACAGCAGTCTGTTAACATTTGTTTTACTGATTTGTATAATATTTAAATTTGAGATAAGTTCATTTTGAAATGCATCAAATAAGATCAGACTAAATTTGTAATTTGTCTTTTGTGTTGAATATAACATCATCAATGATCATGTTATTTTTGCCCCAGACTAATTTACTATCTAGTCCTGTCCATTAAATGTATACGTGTTCCAGAGAGCATTATGTATCATGTACAATATTCAAACAATTAAAAAGTTAGAGGCACATTTCTAGTTACCCTCTAAACTTGTGTCTAAACTGTTCTTTATATCAAGCGCAATTTCTTTCCATTTTCACTCGCTACCTAATTTTCGATTCAGGCTACTCCACATGGATCCGCCACCCCTAGTTTGGGAAACACTGGATTATAGAGATCATTGCAGTTCAAAATGGGTGTCAGTACGTTTTGCTGAAGACAAACCAATGTCTTTCTGCACTCAATGTCTTTCTGTACTGCTAGCTAGGCAGTACCTTGTGCTGTCCAAAGGGAGGGCTACACGTCTCAACTAATGAGTCTTTGGGGATATGTTCAGCTACCCTTTACTGAAGAAAACTTTCAGCCAGGACATATGTCAGACCCTTCACAACCAATAGCACTATATATACTGAAAGCTACTTGATGTATGGAAATGGCGAGCCACACAAGTATGGTAATATTGGTTTGACAGGTCATACCATAGGAGTTCAGATCACTCTCATGTTGGACACCTGACAAAATGAACTAGCTCAATTTAGCTGTGCACTGTGAAACAGCTACAATATTTATGCTAGAAGCGTTGTGAGTTACCATTGTTATGCTTCCATTTAAATATGATTTAAGTAGTACATTCACTACACGAAAGACCCTAGTAATTTCCATGTATTATTACATTAACACTTACAATTGTGCAGCCTGGCCTCAAAGCCTTACAAAGCATACTATACGTTTCTCTGAGCACTTCCAAGACGTGTAATTTGAAGGGGAATAATGCGTCTGTACTTTAATCTCAATCGAAAGTAACTTCTACACCATTAAAGGGGAATAACTGCAAATACAGAAGGTGTGTATCTGTTCATAAATATCTTAAAAGAGATTGTACTGTCTGTCTGAGATTGTACATTCCGGTCTTTCACTCAGAAAAGTGGGGTCGAACTAGTACAAGAGCTACATCACAGGCTCACGCCACACTGAAGCTAGATTCAGAACCACGTACCATCCATTTCCATCATTCCTGTGTTTGGGAGTAGGATGAGGACATTGAAAACATCCAAATGTGCGACAATGGGAAGATTTTGCAGAACCTTTTAGTTTAGCTAACAGTGACGCCTCCATGCGGCTGCCCCTGCACTGAATGAGCTACTTTAAATAATTATGTTTCCATCTGACTGTGAAACAATCTCTTCAAAAAGCACTTATCTAATCTCTTTTAGTTAAGTTACTTTTGTTTATTGGATCTCAACAAAATTTAGAGATTATATACATTATATCCCGTTTTAAGTCAGTTTGCTAATTCCCACGGAGCTGACATGTGATAATGTTAAATAATGGTGTAATTGCATACACAGAAAGTCCACAGACTGATATTTCTTTTTCTTGGCAGGGACTGAAATGTCTCATATAAGAGTATTTACCATGTATTTCAGTTAATGGTGTGTTGTCTAACTTTGTATTTTCATCATGACAGAGCATTTGTCTTTCCTATTGATTTGAATTATGTCCATATAGTTCAAAGTTATTCCCCTTTAATGGTCAAGCAGTTACTTGCAGTTGCCTTTGCCATCGTGATGACTTTCGTGTTGTGTAGTGAAGCCAGGCATACAGGCAGTGATCTTAGTTTCATGAAATCTTTCTTTTAATAAAGACGTTCACGCACAGGTCCTTCATTGACAGTGTTGCTCGGGGTGACAGAGTCGTAGTTTCAGTGCAGGCAAGACTTTCCATTATATCAATACAGCTATTGACCTTGAGTTTCCTTTCTTGACTGACACTTAGGAAAATAGAAAGATACAGCCAAACAAAGCTAAACTTTGGGAAGAGACAAAGGATGAGAGGCACAGAAAAAAGAAAAAGAGAAGGTGAGGTGATGGAGAGAGAAAAAGTCGATATTGGCAAGGAAAGAATGTAGCCCAGACATTTCAATCATGGTCAAACTTTCCTAGATCAGTGGAAACTGAATGGACCACTAGGTGTAGCCAGCACAATGATCTTATTTGATGGAAACTGCTTCTATATGTTAATAAAGAGGTTAAGTGGTGTGGGAATTTGTGCAAATGAGCTTTATAGGTCAAATCTGTGAAAAAGGTGTGAAATATTAGTACACTTTTCACAGAATTTAGAGAATGTGGACATTATTGTAGAAGAATGTGGGAATTATATATATATATATATACTCTTCCTGAACTTTTTTTTAATTTAAAAGGTAGAGTCTACATCTCATATATGTAATAAAACATTAACAAATATATATATATATATATTATTCAGGCAGGAGTGTACACAGAGGAGACACTGAGACAGGAAGTTGGCATTTTAGATAATATTTAGATCATGTATTCAACTCATATACTTTAAAAGTGAATATAATTTTCACGTTTAGCTCTCTAAACATCTCCAACAAATGGCCTTGATGATATTTCTTTCAATTCTTATGACATTGAAACAACTGTTATAATGTAATATAATGTAAAATAATGTGTATGTAATATTAATTTTACTCAAGAACAGGTTTACTCAAATGTTTTGGAGTAGGTTTCCACCTGCAATGCAGCTTTTGTTGCTCGGAACACACAGTTTCAACTAATGAATTTGGACATTAATAATAATGCTAATTCCAGGCTAGGAATAATGGCTTGTTATGAAATTTCTGTGGGACTTCAAGAACAACTCAAGGTGTTATTTCATACAGATATGAATGTAGGTCAAATTATCCCTTTAAAATATCCAGTAAAATCATAAGTATATTTTATTTATTTACCATCTTGCTGCTTGTATCGGTGGGAGATCATGACATTGGTAGTTTTCTTGAGTCCCAATGGAAGAAACTCCACTGGCTGTTTGCCATACTTATGAACTCTGAAGACCTCATGCTTCAGCCCAGTTCCATAGATGTAGCCTTCAAATATATCAATTCTGTATGGCTGGGATATTCCTGGAAACAAAGCAGTGAAAACAATAAAGGAGGCGTGGAAAGAAGCATATGACCATGAAAGTTTACGTTTTAATGAGGATTTGCAAACCCCAAGACAGTAGTAGTAGCTAGTAGGGAAACAGATCTGTGTGGGTAGACGGTAGTACTACTGTATACAACACCCATAGTTTAGTAGCTTGCTATTAACAAACACAAATTAGCATCCACACACGCCTTAGCATATATATGTTCATGCTATCTGTTGATAAAAAGTAAAATGAGGAAAGCAAACAATGATTGCATCAGTAGCTAGTACGTGCTTGGAAAATAAATGTTTGATTTGTTCTTGAGGTGGTGTTACCATGTCTATCACTGATTGCCACCAGAGGGTCCGACCCATCCAATCTCACACTGCCTATCTCGGAGAGCTCAGGATCTGCCCAGTACAAACGCTGGTTGAAGTAATCGATAGCCAAACCTGGGGGAGGATGAGAGGAGGAGATTTATTTTCCTTATGAATTGTGTAAAGATCAATAGGGACGCCTTCATTCCAAGAGCCCTCAGGTTCAAAACAACGTTCTTGAAATATTTGAACACAAGTGCATGGATTGCAGCTGTCAACATTACATATAGGCTCCGGATAGACTGCATAAACATACAATTATTTTATCTCCTTTTTAGACTTCCCTTTCTAAACAGCAGAGGGAAAATAATCAACATTAAGTTGGAATCACGCTACAAGAAATACAGCAATATACAGCAATATACCTGCATTTTGTATCTTGTATATCCTCGTGATAACAGACTTTTGTGTGTCCCAAATTTGCCAAAATGTCCCAAATTTCCCTTTTTATAATGAGTCTATATTTATTTCTGTCATGATTTTGACCGGATAAATGACTCATGTTGCCATGGGCGATTAAATGGGTGTGTTTTTCCAGAAATGATATATTCCCCTATTTTGGCTGAGACAATACATGGGTCTGTACATTAAACGAGGCCAAACCAGCTTTTAAAAAGTAGATCAGCGTGTCTCTTCCAGGACCATTGGCCTGTTTGAGGCATTCATTTACTTATTTTCCATGGCCTTATTTTAAACAGCTCTAGCGTTTTCCCTTTTTCATTGCATTATTGTTTATTGAGTAAACCTGATATCCCCAAATGCAATTCCGCTACCAAATGTGTGTTACGATAATTTAGATAATCCTAAAATGAACGATGATATTCTCTTTTACAGAATATGAATTGATCAACTGACAGCAACAGCCACACATTGCATTACATTTCTTCCCAAGAATCTAATTTCTTTCACTCCTCAACTTTTAGCTTTCTTTTTTGTCATAGCTAAGCTTTTTAATTCACATGTGCTTACAGTCGTCTCTCCCTCAGGTATTATACAGATTGTTTCTAGCCTAATATATTGCAGATATGTGTTGTTAAAGGTTGGTATAACATTTAATATTAAAAAAAATACTTTTATGTGCCCCAAAAATCAATCCTCATGAAACGTTGGCACCCAAGATCATAAATTAGGAATCCCCTGCTGTAGTCTAAAAATTGCCTGGTCCCAGATCAACATTTGCAGTCTTGCCAACGACAGTTGTCGCCATTGCCAAGACAAACAG
Organism: Esox masquinongy; assembly: GCA_016801175.1. Taxonomy (NCBI): domain Eukaryota; kingdom Metazoa; phylum Chordata; class Actinopteri; order Esociformes; family Esocidae; genus Esox; species Esox masquinongy. Next base: position 24,782 of record JACXGI010000904.1, read on the forward strand.
ATCTGGGACCAGACCAGTGGACAAAATGACATTTGAATAAAAATGTGATTAATATACTGCATGTGTAATGCTATGTAACCATTGTTTCAGTCACCTCTTTTCAGGTGTCAAATGATTCTCCTAACGTACGTACCAAGCATACTGCTACAGTATGACTATCATGTACTGTAGTTACCTGTTGGTCTCCTGAGGTTCTTCTCCAAGAGGATCCTTCGCATAGATCCATCCATAGCTGACTCCTCAATATGAGAATGATCACCTATTACAGTCCAATACATCATCCTGTAGATCACAGAAAGATAAAGATTTTCAGTTGAGTTTACGTAACATCTGGATGACAGGGAACATATCCATGTCTATAGAATCCCTGTCTATACTCAGAGCTTAACAAATCAGCAAATCTTGTATAATACAATCTTGGATGTATTTTTCTTCTTTCAAAAGTGGCAAAAGAACTCGAAAACAAAAAGGTGTTAAGTGACAACATAATAATCACAATTAACATGGTTTGAAAGGGATGCACTTACCCTCGGGGAGGGTTGACAGCAATGGCGTATGGTTCTCCTGCAATGTCAGTTATCAGACGGGTACAATTTGGCCCGCGGAGCTGGCCTACGTTTATAGAATATCTGAGCTTAGTCCAGTGGGCTGTGTAATAGCTGAACCAGTGCATTCGAGAGTGGTCTGTCCAATAGACATTTCCTGTAATCCAGTCAGCCGACACATCCCTTGGCCTACGGAAATCTGAACACTGCAAGGAAAAACAGAGCTTATAAACATGCGTGACAAAGACATCCAATGTATTTGTAATACATTTATCAGTCAGATGTGACTAGTGTTCTCAAAGAGTAATAATAAGAACATACTGAGAATGTCTAGGTTCATAAATGCCTCTAATTAATTGTTGAACAGTATGTCCAAGTGCACAGCTCTCTCAGCCTGTCTTGCCTGGTGTTGAAAGTCTCACTCTAGCTGTAATTTGCATCTCCTAAGTGAGAGCCTTGATGACACCTTTTGAATAACAGTCAAGCAATAAGTTAGAGGGATTTATTAACGTGAACACATTTTCTATATTTGTCGTTATTAATTTTTAAAACCGCCCATTATTTTATTTAGGTGCACTCACTATTCTATCAACTATCAATCAGAAGTCTCAACCTGAAATTACATTTTACATAGTCTATCCGGTGTGATAACAATGGCTCAAACTTAAGTTCCATGTACATCATGGCTTTAGAATGATTTTACAAATATTCGTGTTCTTTATCTTACAACAATGTAGTAGCTTTCCCCAAATTTGTCATATCTACAAATGAGAAAATATGTATAATACAAGTCATTAATGATATTATTTCAAACAATAACTGAAAAAAGTGTGTCACCATGCTAATGTTCTCTTCTCTCGGTAACATATATTAATGAAACAATATTAATTATAAATAAAATATATAATGTGATCACTGCTATATTCAATTTCTTCCTGCTAGTATATGCATTCTATACAATTCATTCTGCTAAAATTCAATAACCAAAATTCAATGTAGATTCAGTGGCTACTGAAAATAAATTAAAATGCATATGTTGTAATAGGGCTACTTAATACTATAGATATCAAGTGGATATTAGCATATGCGCATTCAATAACAATTTACATTGAAACATAAATTATCAAGTGGAGTAGTAATTCCAATCATGGCAAACCACACCTTTGGAGATACTTACTATGTTTCCGACATTAGTTTTAGTTTGACTCTTGTCAAGGACTTCTTTGTAAAAAAGTCCACCAGGGTTAAACTGGGTAGCCCAGATAAACTTTTGTTGGTTTAACAGAGCATCCATCCCAATAATGCGGGCATTGTCCTCGATGTGAGTGAAGAGTTTGTGTCCATGGCTCTGGTTAAATGGATACACAAAACTTCGGATTTCAGTGTCATTAGCTATGTAGAGCACTCGATCTTCTGGTCCTGCCCGTTGTTGAGTTATTAATATGCAAAAAAAACGAAAAGTGGCTAAATTCCATTTGGGTTTTTAAACAACAGATTCACAGCATAATTTCACAAAAGCAAAATAGAATTGTGAATAAACAATCAAGTCATATACTATAAACATTATAGGGGACACAGATTAAACCCAGTACTGGACTGAAAGGCAAGCCCAATGGAAAATCTCTTTCATTCCAGTACTAGGCATAACCTTTGTCAAGAAAACCATCAATATACACAGCACATGGTCTTTGCTGGTCTGGATAATAACACATAATGATGTTTTTCATAAAGAAACAAGACCAGTCATGCATTACTACATCTCAATACTGTAAGACTAGTGAGGATAGTGGGGATATCTCATTAATATTGCCAAGGACAATGTATCACAGTGCAGTGTTTCACAGTGGGGTATTCTGGTAACATTTGCACTTTTGGAGCAGAATAGCTCTTAGTAAATACTGCCAATTTTAATTAAAACCTTACATAATTTTTAGTGGTTACAATCATAAACAGATGCAGCCTTAGTTTTTCTACTCTCTAAAAGGTTTAATGGCTGGTCTTGTATGTATTCACTATGACAATATCTTTACGTAATGAAGGGTAGGAGTATAGCAGTATATCAGTACTCTTTTTTAGAGCTATTGAATAAAACGTAGTATACAGTCAAATAAAGGGTATAAGATATTAAAGACAATAGTGCTGTTTGAAACAAACTATACTAATTTTAAACTAAAGTGTTACACATATTGCAGTAGTAATAATACTACTTTATATGATAATAAGCTGTTGTGCTTTCAATACCACCTCCATGAATGACAACCTTTATAAAAATGAGCAAAAAACACAGTATGATCATACAAATTCTATTCAAATAGAATTTAATTCTATTCAAATTCAATGGTATGTCCCGTTTGGGTAACATATTCCTAGCATGCAATGACAACATGCCTTTTAGTACACAAAATGACTGGATGCATTTGCAGTTTGTTTTGGTTTCAGATAATTGTGTGTAGAAATGAATGGTAAATAATTTGCCTGTGACATTTTAGAGACAGTTATTATGAATAAGAATAGAGATTTCTAAATACTTATATAATCCTGAATAGATTGCGAATAAGGATAATTGAGAAAGTTTCAGTGTCAAACATCATACAACCAAGACATGCAAACCTTTCACCATCAGCAATAAGTTAGCATGTCTTGGGGAAGTTAAAATGTCTGTATAATGTTTGAGCTACTGTAAGTGTAAGAGCCATATCATTTAAACACTAATAATTCACAATTCATCCAGGATAATCTCCAATCTTGGTAGTATCTAAATATACAAGTGTCAAAAAACACATTATATTATTTAATAATAAAAGTGACAGAATACATTATTTACAATAGATTTTTTCTGAGCACCAACTAATCTAAAACACAGTCAAATAACGCAAATGCCTCCAACAATGTTTACAGTAGTCACCGTCTTTATCTGGTCATTGCGTGCTAAGAATATGGATACAAATAGGATTTTGACTACTTTACAATATATACTTATTCTGGCTAACTAAAATGGGATGACTATGTGTGGTTCATCCAATATTTATAAAAATAACAGCAATTTTAAGCTGACTGTCAGCTCTTTAATTATTATTGTATCAAAATACACTTCAGAGTACAAAGCCAAAATAAAATGTGACTGTCCAAATAGATTTCCACCTAAACAGATATTGAAACCACAACAGTTAAAAAAGTAGCTCAAGATATGACAAAGGACAATTGACCTATAGTTCCATATGCTTGAAATAGAACATATAGCACATATTGTAAAGTAATAAATGGTCCATACCTTTTACTATACAGTTTCCATTTATTTCCTTGAAATTCCTGTCACAAGTACACTTGTAGGATCCTTTAGTGTTTGAACAATATTGAGCACATGTGTCAAACTCAAGACACTCATTGGTTTCTGAGGAGAAAAGGAAACATCTGGAGTCAGTAACTGTAATGGACACTAATAAAGTCCTCAGATTAATGACCCATTGCTAGTGGAACAAAGAAATTGTTATGCTTCCACTGTTTTGACATTTGTAGCGCTGTAAAATTTAATATATTTTTTAATGGAAAATATATTGTACATTTAACTCAAAGTTGTTAACTTATTAACTCAATTGTTAGTAATGACTTAAAATATTTTTATGATACAGACTTTTACTCAAATGTATTAAGTCTAAAATTAAAATGTTCTCAGTTTGCTCTATTGCAAGGTGGATAATTTGGATGTGTTTTTTGTATTGGATTTCTTGCATGAATATTGACAAATTAATTTGTCTTAGCTACGAAAGACAGTTATACATTTTTATAAAGTAATATAATAATTAAGGTACTTAGGTATGTCTTGCACCTGCTACTGAAATTATTGTTCCAATTAAATAGAAACTCTATTTTGTTATCATAACTCAAGCTGGATTCCAATAGGAATTTCATATCCATTTACAAGTGCCTTGCCGGCAGGGTTGCACAATTCTTGAGCAGTTTTCCAGAACTCCCAGTAAATGTGTGATTTTCATTTTTTTATTTTGTAAACCAGGCAAATTTGAGAAAGTTATAAGATGTTTGCAACCATGACTCTCTGTCATGGTTTACTATGTTAATCTAGTCCGTTACTAGTTTAACAAATGATGTAATGACATTTGTCTAGGAATTCAAAGGAAGGCGAAATAATTGAAAATGAACAAAATAATTCAATAGCCACATCTCTGTCATTAACAAATAAAGTCATGGGAGGCAACTCTAGAATTCAGTTGAAAATGAAATGCATACTGGGAAATCATATTGCATATGTGTTAAACATTTGTTAAGCTAATAGAACTCAAATCCCAATACCAGTGGGCTTGGTATGTGAAATGACTAATAAATTATTTTAGGTAACACCATCTACTTAAATATTTTAAGTGCAATTTCCTTAAAGGTTTTGAGTAATGAAAACACATTGGAGTTTGCAGTGCACCCACCTGACCCTATTAAAAAGTATATTAATAAGTAATCTGTAATATGCAAGTTGGTATTATTAATCAATTACCTGACAAACAGAAATGGGTCTAAAATGTTACTATCAAAAGGCAAATATTGTATTCACATTGTAAAATGCATGACTACATTATACCACACATGCATCTTAAATCACAACATTGTTCTTACATTAACTAGCATTTCAATCACAAAAAGAGGGAGATAAAGAATCCATTGCCTGAAAGATAAACAACAATGATATATACAGTGCCTTGCATTCAAGATCCAAACAAATCATTTAATTTCACTGAATTACAAAAGGCACATCAACATTTTGTTCTGTTAGATATTTTATTTGCAAGAATAATAAAATATGTAAATATGTTGTTTGCATAAGTACGCAATCCCTGCTCTGTTGAACCTCGTTGACACAGTTACGATCGGCATCCAACTAATAAAGGTGCCCTAACATTTTCTGGTAAAAACCCCACTGTGACAAGTCAAGTTCTGGCTTTGAATCTGAAGGAAAATGAAGACAAGAGAGCATTGTACAGAAGATAAATTAATAAAAATGTACACATTAGGAAGATACAAAAAAATATACATAAATATATAAGAGGTTGGATGTTTCAGTGAACACTATTTTATCAATAATTAGGAAGGTCTTACCTCAAAACTCAGAGCTCAAATAAGACAACTTGTGAAAGAAGCCACAGAGAGTCCAACGATCACTTTGAAGGAGCTACCGTGTGTTAGAGGGTGGGTAATGGTACACCATAAATCAAGAGCTCTGTATAACACCTTCCTGTATTGGAGGGTGGCCAGAAAGAAGACGATCGGAAAGCATGAGACTGACCCAGCTGCGGTGTCGGAAAAGGCTTTGTGATCAGATGAGACCAATATAGAATTTGTAATGCCAAAACCCAAAGCGCTCTATGTCTGGTGCAAACCTATCACTGCCCATGCCTCAAGACACACTTCTTCTACAGTGACATGTATATACTACACGGGCCCAGTCAATGTCCTGATTTCAATCCCACTCAGAATGTGTGGTACTATTTGAAAACTGCTGTCCGTAAGTGTTGCCCAATCACCCTGAACAACAAAAATGCCAAGATAATGTGCCAAAATCTCTCTGATACTGTGTGCAAAGCTAGTACCTTTTTACCTCAAAGACCAGCAGTTGCTATTGCAGCAAAAAGTGCTTCTACCAAATATCGTGTAGGTGTTGAGTACTTATGCAAGCAAACTTTTAACTTTGTATCATTTCAACATTTTCACCTCACACAAATTTAAGTTGAGTGTCAAACAGAACCAAATGTCAAGGTACAATTTGTAATTAAGTAAAATTAGAGAATTGTTGGGGAGTTAGAATTATTTTGCAGAGCACAGTAGCTTATGGGAGAAAGAGGAGACAGAAGAAACAGGAGCAATGTATCTGTGACCCTTTCACAACATCTGTAGTGTTTAGATTTAAACAGATGAAAAGCATAATTTAAAAGTTAACCTGCAATTAGATACCAGACCCATATGTGTAAAGACGACAGCATTTCTGCTTCCCAGAGGCGTGAGAATGGGGAGATCAACACAAATTCAGGAGACATGAATCTTGCTTACAGTGTTGGTAAGAGTCACTTAGCGGGGTAGTTCGCCACTGCAAGTTAAATTTATAATTGCAGCATTATTTATCTCCATCTAAATTATGCAAAACTAGTATACTAAATCTGTTATTACTTAAGTTAATTGAAACTGTACCGCTAACTAAATTATCTATAAGTGAAAGCTACAAAGTAATTATAAACACCTCTACATATTTAAGAAACCTAGGCATCTGTAAGTAAAAACTAGAGAAATCTATATTATGTAGAGTATACTGTATAGTTGTGATGGTTGCTCCATGTGGCGCTGCACGCTCTCCCCCTCTCCGGCGCTCCACCCCGCCAGTGTACTAACTGCCGGCTGGAGACAATAGCAAATGTATCCCTCACACACACACACACACCTGTTTTGAGTAAGTCATTATGTTGTCTATTTGAGTGCCTTTTCACTTGCACCTCACAGGTTATTGTGTCTGTATGCTGTGAGAGACCATGTGGTGCTGTAAACTGTTTATAAAAGAAAGAAACATATTCTTCGTGTCATTGTCATTTTGTTACTTTCTTTTTTGCCTCTCCTTTTACGTACTCACTACCCTCGCACCTCACAGAATAACCCGTCTCCCATAGAGGCATTATTTTTTTTATTTTTCGATCAGGTCATTTGTTTCCGGTTTTTCTTTTAGTTTTCCCTGCACTACCTAGGTCGAGAAGACTCGGGGGGCGGGGCATGGGGAAGAGGCAGGAGCCCCGGGTTGTGCGCCGGAGCTAGAGGATAGACTCCACGCCATGGAGGAACAGATCGCTGGATTGATAACAGCGTTCGGCGAGATGATGTCGCCCATGGCAGCACGGTCGGGAGGGGAGAGCCATATTGAGCCCGCCGGTGTTGCTGTGCCTCCCGTTGTCGACCGTGTGGAGTCTAGCCGCGCTCAGGTAAGAGAACTCCGGAGAGCCTTGCCTGATAAATATGATGGCAATCTGGAGGGTTGTCGTGGTTTCCTTCTCCAATGTGAATTCTACTTTGGAGATGAGCCTTATACAGATTACGAGAAGGTGACCACGATAATCACTCTTTTAACTGAGTGCGCCCTCAAATGGGAAACGGCGCTATGGGATAGCGAGTCTGGGGAATTGAGGTCTTTTCCCAGTTTCATCGCTCAGTTCCGAGCCGTGTCTGACCATCCCGCAGAGGGGTGGGATGGGGGCGAGTGGCTTATGTGCAGGGAACGGGCATAGCCTCGGAGTACGTGCTGTCATTCCGGACGGTGGCGGCATCAAGTGGCTGGACTGAGCCGGCAATGGAGCGCTTTTCACAGGGAACTGTGAACTGAGGTTCAGATGGAGCTGGCGTGCGTGAGCGCTTCCATGCCACTGAACGTCTACATCGCCCTGGCAACTGCCATCGACGGGCAGCTCTGGACCCGTGACCGTTTGGTGCACCGCGCCCATCCCTCTCCCTCTCGGGTTGAGCCGGAACCTGAGCCCATGGAACTCTGGATTACAAGGCTCAGCACAGAGGACAGACAGCAATGGAGTCAGCAGGGTCTGTGCCTGTTCTGCGGTAAGAAGGGGTACTTCCGGAAGGGGTGTGCCTTGGCCCAGGCGCGGAGCAGGTATGGGGTGAGTAGCCAAATAGACCGGTCCCTAGTATCTGCTCTCGGGCTGCCGTTACACCATTTGAGGTCCTCGATGCCCATCCAGGCTCTTGATGGCCGTCCCTTGGGATCTGGTTCCATTATCCATCGTGACCCGCCCGCTCACTGTCACCATCAACGGCTGCCATCGAGAGACACTGGAATTAATAATGATGACGTCATCCATACACCCCATCATCCTGGTTCTTCCATGGCTCCAAAAACGACCCTCGAAGCCGGATCTACCCTTCTTGGTGGCCGAAAACGAAGCTAATGGAGACCTACATCAGAGAAACGCTGGAGCAGGGACACATCCACCATTCCACCTCCCCGGCTACAGCGACCTTCTTCTTTGTTAAGAATAAGGACGGGTGGCTTCGGCCCTGTATTGACTACCGGGGGCTCAATAACATAACCATTAAGTACAGGTACCAGATGCCCCTCATCCCATCAGCCATTGAGCTGCTGAGGGGGGCGCTTCTTCACCAAACTCAACCTCCGGAGTGCATACAACCTGGTGTGGATCCGGGAGGGAGACGAGTGGAAGACAGCCTTCAGCACGGCGTCGGGCCACTACGAGTACCTGGTCATGCCGTACGGGCTGGCCAACGCACCAGCAGTCTTCCAGTCGTTCCTGAACGAGGTGTTCTGGGATAAGTTGGGGAGGTATGTGGTGGTATATATTGACGACATCCTGGTGTTCTCCCCGACATACCTCGTGCTTGTGGCCCATGTCCGTGCTGTTCTACAACGTCTGCTTGACCACCAGCTATACGTCAAGGGTGAGAAATGCTCTTTCCACCAGTCCACTGTTTCCTTCCTGGGGTACTGCCTCTCTCCGGAGGGCGTCAAGATGGAGGAGCTGAAGGTGGAGGCGGTGAGGTTGTGGCCGGTCTCAAAGACCATCAAGGAACTGCAGATCTTCATTGGGTTTGGCAATTTCTACCACCGGTTCAACAGGGGATTCAGCACCATCGCCATGCCACTCACGTTGCTGCTGAAAGGCCAACCACAGCACCTCCACTTGATCCCGGAGGCAGAGAAGACCTTCCTCAACCTGAAGGCCATGTTCACCACCGCTCCCCTGCTACGCCATCCAGATCCGCTCAAGTCCTTGACGGCCGAGGTGGACGCATCCGTGGTCGGGGTGGAGGTGGTCCTCTCCCAGCAGCACGAGACTCCCCGACTACACCCCTGTGCTTACTTCCCCCGAAAGCTGACCGCTGCGGACAGGATCTACGACGTGGGTGATCGTGAGCTGCTGGCAGTGAATTTGGCACTGGAGGAGTGGAGACACTGGCTCAAGGGTGCCCGGGAGCCGTTCACAGTCCTGACAGACCACCGGAACCTAGAACACATCAGGGCTGCGTGGCGCCTCTACCCCTGCCAGGCCAGATGGACCCTGTTCTTCGAGCGCTTCCAGTTCACCCTGACATACCGACCAGGTACGAAGAATGTCAAGGTGGACGCAAGTCCATGGCTACATTATGTATGATATCTTACCATATAAGTTATACATGCATAGTCACCTTCAGAAATGTTGGCACCCTTGATAAAAATGAGCAATGAACAAATAGTACAAAACTGTTGCATGTTCTGAAAACTTCTAAAATTATATTATTATATTAATACATTTACCCCAACCACTGTTCTCAGGTTCCTATGTTCCCTCAGCCCATGTCCCCTCAAAGTATGCTCTCTTATTCCTATTTTCCTTTGGCACTTTGTTCCATTTCCCAACAACGTTGTTTCCTCAGTCGCATGTAAATAACAGTGGCAGGAATTTTTCTCTTGCTATGTAGGTGACATCCAGATTTTCATCCACCATAGTTGAATGCATTGACTGTAAGACACTCTAGCTAAGAGTTCCTGATAAATCAGGATTTGCCAAACATATGTGCCGAGGTCCCCCTTTTTTAGTTGTAAAATATGTCAAATACAGCACCAGCTGAATTTGGCATGACATCTTTTAGGTAGTTCATTTAATAATTTATCCATAATAATAAAAGATTACTATTTCCCCAAAATAAAAATTTCCTGAGAGACAAATTATTCATGAGGGAAAACCTGAAAACATATTGAAAACAGAAAATCATTGATTTAATAATCAAACCAAAACTGAACCAAAACATCTTCAAAGAGAACTAATAACTCTGTACTATTAACGGGCCAGAAAATTGTGACACTTTATTAATACATTTGTTATAGAAAAGTATTTTGCCAATAATAAAAATATTGAAGAAAATTTTTAACGGTATTTTGGGGTCTTCCATATAGTTCAGCAGTGGAAGGCAGCGTATCACATTACAACTTTTTAAACTAGGCTTGGCATACCAACCGTGCCCAGACCCTGCAAAAGGTGGTGCAAATTAGCTGAAAACCATGTGGGTTGGGGGAGGTATGGTCAGAAAGGATTGCATTATCACTTAATATAACAGAAACTAGTTGTGCTGGGTCAGGCACCTGAATGTAGAGCGCGGCATTACCCCAGGACGCTGGCATTATAATTCAACAATATGTACGTCATGCTAATTGTACGTCAATATGTACCTCTTGCTAATTGTACGTGAATATGTACATCTTGCTAATTGTACGTCAATATGTACATCTTGCTAATTGTACGTGAATATGTACGTCTTGCTAATTGTACGTCAATATGTACGTCTTGCTAATTGTACGTCAATATGTACGTCTTGCTAATTGTACCTCAATATGTACCTCTTGCTAATTGTACGTCAATATGTACGTCTTGCTAATTGTACGTCAATATGTACGTCTAGCTAATTGTACGTCAATATGTACGTCTTGCTAATTGTACGTCAATATGTATGTCTTGCTAATTGTACGTCAATACAGTATGTACGTCTTGCTAAATTCATTCATTCCTCTCCTCTCTGTGTGTTCTGGTATGATGAATGGAGGGTGCCTGTGAGCTGAAATTGCAATGTGACCTGATTAATCATAAACCTGAATGTATATATTGTGTATATACATTTATTGTGTGTTTATATAAAGTGGAGTACCAGTTAAATAATATTACACTTCAATATAGATAGGGACAGAGGAGCAAATATCCCTTTGCTTCCACATGTAACCATATTCCATTGCTAATTGTGACTCCAGAAGTTGAGACATTAGACATTTGAAGATGGACTTTTGTGTCCCGTGTGTCCACATTATGTAAATCAGGAATTTGTTTTCTTTTGTTGTTATTCTTACAGTAAGTGTAATGACAATTGACAGAAAATGTGAAAGATTATGTGAAAGATGTGTTGAGGGCCCTCATGATTAAAACATGCTTGATCACTGTTGTACATGATGACACAGAGTATGGATACAGTATGAGTGACTTGATCTTTTTGGAAAAAATCTCTGAGCTATAGGCTAACTTCACCAAACTTCTTTAAGTAGTAATAGTTTTAGGCAAATTTCATTCATATTATATTGCGCTGAAGGGCCATTATGTACAAGATCTCCTTTTCTGCTCATAGGTCTTTGATAAAGATCTACACTTCACCACTAACTTTTAACTCTTTTAATAATTAATACATACAAATCAGACATTACATACTCACAGTCTTTCTGTTTATGCAATGTCCATGGTAGAATTATGACAATTACTGTATGCAAACGTATAAAAATAGTGACATTGTTTTTTTTGCAAAATTTTTATTTATTTTAAATATAAGTACATGTTGCAGATGGAAACAAATAGAATTTTAATGAAATATAGTAGCCAATGAAGCAGCTAGCTAGTTTTGTTGTAGCCAGTTAAGCAGCTAGCTAGTTTTGGGCTAGTTTTGTGTAGTTATAGCTTGGGGTCCTAGGGTCCAGCCTAGTGTTATAAGTTTAATTCTCACTGTGGGCCAGTATGAAAAAAAAGTGCAAAAATGTACTCACTTCTGTCGCTCTGCTAAAATAACTGAAATTTATGATCCAGATTTCATTGTATAAATCCTTTCCAGAGAGTTTTACAGTTATAATAATTATAAAATAATTATTATATTTATTTATTCTACTGGTAACTGTAACCAATAACATAAGCTTGCAAGGACCTCTGGAGCTCTTTTCATTTACAATTTTACTAACGACAACAGAGGCTGAGTACAGACGAAGTGCATTTTAAAGTTCACAGAAGTGGAACAAGGTAGGTGGCAAAAGTGCCTTGACTCATTTAATTTCGATATGATATTGATTTAAAATAAAACATTAGAATGATATTGATGGGGAATTTCCCTGCGCACATAGTGCATGCATGGCACAGATTAATAATGCCATGGCTCCCAATATAAGAAATGCATGCAGTTGGCACAAGCTGTTGGTCTGGGATTTGTATGAATGTGCAATGATGTGAATTGTTTTAATAAATGTTTTTATTTTAATAAATGGTTAGTATAGTCCAGTAGTGGCTCCTGATTGGTGGTTTCTGATTAGTTCAGTAGTAAGAGTGGCACCAAGTTCTTGGAGAATTTATATACTTTTTTAATTCCCTGTTGTCCATACTGTCCAAAATAGCCTAATAACTCCCTGAAAAAGAACATAGCGTGAAAGCGTCAATAAGCCAACTACGAACCCACCAACCTACACAAAAAATATGGCGAGCAATTTCTCTCATTTCAAATCCATAACCAATAACAACCATAAACCTTTATGAAGGTTATCTTAAAATGACAATGTGAAGTGGCCATTTGTGACAGCAATGATACTTAGCTAACATTAATAGATGCAGCAGGCATTGGAAGCGGATGGCTTAGTAAATATGAGCCAGTTGGTTAGCCTAGCCAGCAATGATTACACATTGGCAACAACAACTTCTGTTGCATTAATTATATGCCTACTGTATCCAATCATCAGGACTAAACATTAATTTATCTTCTGAACTGATGCCGGCACATTGATGAATTTTTCTCTGCGCATGTGAAATAAACAGCGGTGGAATCCTGCCTGTGATCCTGGTGCTAAACGACTCATTGCTTCCAGCTGTTAAAAAGAACAATTAAAGTTTGTTGAAAAGAAGCTTGTGAATGTCTATCATACCATTCAATAATGCATTTTTTATTGCACCTTGCCTCTAATTATTGGTTGTAAACAGGGATTTTTCTTCTCTAATGCTGTTTTCACAATGCTGGAGGACCACGTATTAATCCTGACTGTTCTAGAATACATTTTTGCCGCTCATTTATTTAAAAAAATGACTTTCTAAAAAGGATCACTACTCCAGCCAGTAAAAAGTATTCATAATGTAAAATAAAAGTATTCATAATGTAAAATAAAATTCTAACTGCACAACATTAATCACACCTTCAAATGAGATTCAGTTAGAAACCTAAAATGTTTAAGCGGATGTCATTTTGTTTGATTTTAATCTTCAGTTTTTTTTTTGAGAGACAATGAAAGAAAGAAAAAAAAGTATTATTTTTGTTCTCAGAGATTATAATGGCATAAAGCAATATCATTTTACATTTTTTCAGAGCATACAATATACAGCTCTGGAAAAAATTAAGAGACCACTGCACCTTTTTCTTTCCTTTCCAAAAAAGTTGAAAAGGAAAGTTTTGAGTGAGGAACAGAAGCATTCAATTTGCAGTGGTCTCTTAATTTTAACCCTTCTGTTCAAAACCTTTCTTTTCGACTTTTTTGGAAAGGAAAGAAAAAGTTGCAGTGGTCTCTTAATTTTTTCTGGAGATGTAGCTTAGTTCTTCAGTTATTTATTCCATATCGTCTCATTATCATTTATCTTTATCATGCGTATATTTGAAGGTGACTGTTAATTAATTCAATTCACTATTACAGCAATTTTATTCTGTCAAATGGAATGAGTAAAAAAAGAAAGTCTTACAGTACCTTCACACTGACCAGTCTTTAGATTCCTCTTAAAGCCAGATTTGCACTGACATATTCCACTTGTGTTTGTCTGATTGCAAACTGCATCCTCCCCGCATGGGTTTGTTTTCTTTCCACATACGTCTCCATTGGACACTACAATTGAAACAACTCTTTGATTGCAACTGAAAACACATTGCTATTAATATAACATAAATACTTGAAAACAGTTGCTTCATTGATATGTGTAAATCCCCCTCCAAAAAAATTACCTTTCCCCAGAAAGAAAAATACACTGTAAATATGGGACAGAAGTATTGCCATAAACTTTGTAACATCATCTAATATTTAGGACTAACAAAATAATTAAGCAGAAGAACACTGGTTTATCTCATGCATCTGGTCCCTGTCGAGTAACACTTGATATTTCCAGCTATACAGCGTGACATTGTCCGGAGTAGCTCAGCTTGTAGAGCAGGGCACTTGCAATACCCGGGTCATGGGATTGATTCTCACAGACGGGCAGTAGGAAAAAATAGGAAAATGTATGCAATGTTACTGTGAATCACCCTGAATTAGATAAGTCTGCTTAATAATTTAAATGGGTAATAATGTTCTGACATAAATATACACGGAAGTGCACACACACAGACACACAGACATGCAAACACAAACACACACACGTACAGGCCTTGCAGTTTTGCTCGTCAGAGCCCCCGTCCCCGCAGTCGTTAAAGAGGTCACACTGCAGTTGGTCGGGAATGCACCGCTTGGTACTGCATGTGAACTCTGCCTTCCCACAAGGCCTGGGTCTGCCAGACACCACCTCTGCTTTAGGATGCAAAGCACGAACCAAAGAGAAATGTCAGACAGAAAGACTGCATGGGCATCGGAAAGGAAATTCATTTAAATGAAAATGCGAGTGGCGCTTTGAGATATCCTCACAAAAATGCTGATATGGTAAACAAGATTCAACAAATGATGTGGGGCTTGGAGTTCATAAGGATATCAGCGAAGCTCGGCAAATGCTGTGTTTTGGCTGTTTTTACGCTGGTATGATTAGGAATAGAGTAATATCTGAATATTTATAGAATCTCCTTTGGTTAACCTTCTATATAAAATGAAATGTTTGAGCTGGTGGTGAAAACTAACCACACTCCTCCTCGTCTGAGTTATCCCCACAGTCATCCACCTTGTTACACACTTGGTCAGAGCGCAGACATACACGGTCATTTCTGCATCTGTGTGGCCGTGTGAGAGGACAGGGAAGTTTGGCTGGGGGAGGGAAGAAAAATACAATAATTAATACAGTTAAATACATACAGACCACTAATTCAGTCGACATAAAATGTAGACAACAACATGATACGCACATATATCTGTTTGGGTGAATCTGAGCGTGTGTCAGTTTATGATGAGCAGAGTGAGTGTAGGTGGTCAGGTCTTGTGGATAATACCTGCCTCAGAGTCTTTAAGTACGAAACCCGAGGCTCTGGCAAAGTCCCCGTCTGACCGATGACAGACGCATGATGGAATGCCAAATACCTTTAGACGCCATAGGGTGCAGAGTTTTTGTTGTGCCCTCTTGACAACACTTATGACATTGACAGACCATGTGGTTATGTGGAAAAAAGGAACTGCTGACTCTTTGGTTATCAGGCCTTGCACTTTGCTGTTTTAGGCTGGGTAGGTGCATGCCTCCTGGACTGTGCCGCTTTCTGTGTCCTTTTGGGTTTCTTTTGGTTCGTAAATACACTACACATTGTGTTTGCTAATCCAAGTTCGTCATTGTAAAAGGCTAACCCTAACCCTTTTACAATTACAGTGAGGGAAAAAAGTATTTGATCCCCTGCTGATTTTGTACGTTTGCCCACTGACGAAGAAATGATCAGTCTATAATTTTAATGGTAGGTTTATGATCATTGCAACTCCACGAGGTGAGATCTTGCATGGAGCCCCAGACTGAGGGAGTTCTTTTGTGTTTATTCCATTTGCAAATAATCGCACCAGCTGTTGTCACCTTCTCACCAAGCTGCTTGGTGATGGTCTTGTAGCCCATTCCAGCCTTGTGTAGCTCTACAATCTTGTCCCTGACATCCTTGGACAGCTCTTTGATCTTGGCCATGGTGGAGAGTTTGGAATCTGATTGATTGATTGCTTCTGTGGACAGGTGTCTTTTATACAGGTAACAAGCTGAGATTAGGTACACTCCCTTTAAGAGTGTGCTCCTAATCTCAGCTCATTACCTGTATAAAAGACACCTGGGAGCCAGAAATCTTTCTGATTGAGAGGGGATCAAATACTTATTTCACTCATTAAAATGCAAATCAATTTATAATATTTTTGACATGCGTTTTTCTGGATTTTTTTGTTGTTATTCTGTCTCTCACTGTTCAAATAAACCTACCATTAAAATTATAGACTGATCATTTCTTTGTCAGTGGGAAAACGTACAAAATCAGCAGGGGATCAAATACTTTTTTCCCTCACTGTATGTTAGCACAGCTGAAAACTGTTAAACTGATTAAAGAAGCAATATAACTGGCCTTCTTTAAACTAGATTGAGTATCTGGAGCATCAGCAATTGTGGGTTCAATTACAGGCTCAAAATGGCCAGAGACAAAGAACTTTCTTCTGAAAGTCTTGTTCTGAGAAATGAAGGCCATTCCATGTGAGAAATTGCCAAGAAACTGAAGATCTCATACAACAGTGTATTACTCCCTTCACAGAACAGCGCAAACTGGCTCTAACCAGAATAGAAGAGGAGTGGGAGGCCTCAGTGCACAACTGATCAAGACTACAAACACATTAGAGTGTCTAGTTTGAGAAACAGATGCCTCACAAGTCCTCAGCTGGTAGCTTCATTAAATAATACCCGCAAAACACCAGTCTCAACGTCAACAGTGAAGAGGCGACTCCAGGATGCGGGCCTTCTGGGCAGAGTTGCAAAGAAAAAGCCATATCTTAGACTAGTCAATAAAAAAAAAAGATTAAGATGGGCAAAAGAACACAGACACTGGACAGAGGAAGATTGGAAAAAAGTGTTATGGACAGACAAATCTAAGTTTGAGGTGTTTAGATCACAAAGAAGAACATTTGTGAGACACCGAACAAAGATGCTGGAGGAATGCTTGGTGCCATCTTTCAAGCATGGAGACAATGTGATGGTCTGGGGTTGCTTTGGTGCTGGTAAACTGGGAGATTAGTACAGGGTAAAAGCGATCTTGAAGAAGATCGCTATCACACCGTTTTGCAAAACCATGGCATACCCTCTGGATGGCGCTTGATTGGAGCCAACTTACAACAGGACAATGACCCAAAGCATGCTCCAAACTATGCAAGAACTATTTAGGGAAGAAGCAGTCAGTTGGTATTCTGTCTATAATGGAGTGGCCAGGACATTCACCGGATCTCAACCCTACTGAGCTGTTGCGGGAGTACCTTGACCGTATGGTACATAAGAAGTGCCCAAGCAACTCCAACTTGTGGGAGTTGCATCAGGAAGCATGGGGTGAAATCTCCAGTTTACCTCAAGAAAATGACAACTAGAATGCCAAAGGTCTGCAAGGTTGCAATTGCTGGAAATGGAGGATTCTTTGACAAAAGCGAAGTTTGAAGGACATCATTTTTTCAGTTAAAAATCATTATTTCTAACCTTGTCAATGATTATATTTCCTATTAATTTTGCTACATTTCCTATTCAAACTAATTTCATGTATGTTTTCATGGAAAACAAGGACATTTCTAAGTGACTCCAAACTTTTGAATGGTAGTGTACTGTATGTGTGATTTTTAAATTGCATGACTGATGTAAAATAGAATAACATGTACCAGCTTTGTATTTGTAATGATTGAGTGAGGGTGTTGGTATTTTGCTGGCCATTTGACTTTGGAACCATGCCTTATTAAATAAATGTATTTAAATAGTCAGTTTGTGTGGAGTGAAGCAGGTGGCCTCTGCTTCACTCTGCCTACTCACCCTAGATTCTAAAGAACATGTTGTACCCTGTGACATAAGTACTTTGACAACTTCTGATGTAAAACTGGCTACATAAAATAAATGTTACCAAGGGATTATGTTACAGTACATGGGTAATATTCAACTACTGCTGCAATTAAATGTCCAGAATTAGAAAATATTAAACATTGTAAAACTTGGCCAAATTATTCTGGGGTCGACATTTTACAAGGAAAAAGATATGGATAAAAGGACATATCTTATATAAAAGAAAAACTTCATGCATTACACAGAAGTCCATAACAACTGAGTCTGAGTTCATCTCCTGCTTGTTTTTGCCACATGAACTAGTTATAAGCCGCTACAAATTTGTTTCAACCTGAAAACTACAATAAAATGACAGCGCTGAATTTCGGGTTTGTTAGTGTTAGCATAACTGGTAAAAATGACCTACTTCTTAGGCTAAAAAACTTTTTTGCTCTTATCTAATGAAATGCCTCGTAGAAATGTCTGGGAAATTTGCTATGCCTGAACTTTCTGTAAAAGTATTGCACAAAGCTGTAGTAATAGTGAATGTTTCAGAAACACAATGTTGTATACAGAAAACTGCACTTGAATGCTGCACATACGTTTAAATAGAGCAACAATCTACTTTGACAGGCTACTTATTAAACATTATTGAGCTGATTAATAAGGTTCATATGCTTTTTCTAACAAAAATTTTTAATGTGGGATCATTTTTCTCATTTGAGAAATTACCGCAGAAAATACAATTCGTTTTGTGTTATTCGTTTAATCAAATTTGCTTTATCTATTGCTAGGACTTAAATGATCAGAGTTGATGTAGAATGTATCCAGAAATAAAAAAATGCTAAATGGCTCACAACCCTTTTCTCACCACTGTCAATGTGTAAATAGCAGCTTATACAATATCCATCTAAACACCTTTTCCATGTTTTGAACCCACCGCACATGTCTGTGTCCTCGTCTGAATTGTCTCCACAGTCGTCCTTTCCGTCACACACCCATGTGTAAAGCTTGCACAAGGTATTGTTGCAAATGAACTCATCCGGACGGCAGAAGTAGACGCCTGGAACATCAGACAAAAGGTATCCATTGCTATGTGCTTTCTTTCTTTCAAACATTACCTTACAGTTTTTTTTCTTCATTTTCCTTCTAACTTTGTATCCAATGGCACTGTGCTAGCACTTTGTTGTTAGAAAAAAGGACCTTTGCATTGGCTGAAATAGTATTATTGAATGGTTCACCTTTCATATCAAAATGCACAGCTAGAATGGTGGTTGCTATGTTACCACCCTCCATTGTGACATTGTACTAGAAAAACTATGAATGTAAGTCTTCCTAGCAATTGATTCAACACCACGTGGCTGGGAAGGAAGAAAGGCTACAGTCTGCACCATTCCAAAAGGTATTTAGTCTCTATTCCAGTCTTTCATTAAACAAGCTTAAAGCTATCCCTAATTCCAAGTTAATCTCAGTTTTTTTAAGTTGATGTTTGGTCTCTTCCCTACTGAATGCAAAACAACAGTCTTTCTCAGGAATTTAGGAATGAGGTTCTATGACTAGGCTTTGCATTTATATTTGCTCTACTACTAAGAGAACATAATTTCCACCCCATCTTTTTAAAACATAGTTTAATCAAAACTGAATCAAG
Organism: Esox masquinongy; assembly: GCA_016801175.1. Classification (NCBI taxonomy): domain Eukaryota; kingdom Metazoa; phylum Chordata; class Actinopteri; order Esociformes; family Esocidae; genus Esox; species Esox masquinongy. Next base: position 44,449 of record JACXGI010000904.1, read on the forward strand.
TGAGCTTGTTTGAACAAAACCACCTTGTCATACCCTGACTTAAGTTGCGATTTTCAAAAACGCTGACATGTGAACAGAGTTTGTCCAGCCTTGTCATACAGTACCTTGACTGCAGTTTTCCTCATCACTATGGTCCACACAGTCAAACACGTCATCACAGCGCCATCTCCGCGGGATACAGTGGGCGTGGTTCAGACACAGGAACTCGTCCTCTCGGCACTCCTTCACGCAGCCAGCCTGTTGACATGGCAACAGAAAATGCGTAAACAGCATTATAAAGTCTCAGGTGTTCACCATACTGAACATTCCCTCATATCCTTCTGCATACTGTAAGGAACTCACCTCACCCACAAGATTATGCAGAGACAATCCTCAAAAAGAATACAATACTTTTGATTGTAGAATACAAGTTAAACACCTAGAAGAGAGTTCTTCTGGTTTACTTTATAGCTCCCCACTAATCAGGAATGGATTTAGGGTGGAATTCAATAGCAGGTCTATCAGAAAACCGTCAGCTTCCTGTCTTCATAGTGTATGAGTTGAATACCTCTGCCCTCCATACAGTACATGCTTCATACCGCGTGGGTTCACACTTTAGCGACTAGACAATCAGTTTTCTTGAAATACCAATTTATTTAAAAGCTCAAATAAACAAATTGGTCCAATGAATGAGGAATATGGGTGAGGTTAAAAACCAAGTAGAGTCACACCCACCTCATCCGATCCATCCAGACAGTTGTCCTGTCCATCACATCTCAGACTAGCTGAGACACAGCCACCACTGGCACACACATACTCATTTAGGGAGCAGGAGGGGAGCACTGAAAACACCCAGGTCAGAGAGCTTTATGAGTATGTGTGCAATAACAAAATAACACCCATCATTCACAGTGTAAGCAAGGCTGGTTTGCATCTGTCCTGCACAATGTTATGAACTCATAAAAAAAAAATATAAAGGTTTAAAGCTTAATTTGAACCTACTGTATGGGCTAAAAAAATGGTACAACCCTTTATTTATTTCCAAACCAGCAGTGCTGGTCAGTGAAGAGATTCTACGTCTGAATATGATGTCTTTCCTCAGGGTAGAGCATGCTGTGGGCTACCTGCTGCTGAAAGAAGTGCTGTAGAAAGGTTTGAAACCCACACACTCAATTATCACCATTGGGACTGAGGTTATGCAATATAGCTGTACTGTGGCTGAACTTCAGTAGAGTACAAAGTATTATCCATATTGAATGAAAATGAACAATCTCAGAAATTGTCCTGCAACTACAGTACCTTGTAACTAAGAGCTAAAGCACCCACCTTCAAACCAAAATGTTTGGTTTGAAATCTTAACCCACTCCTTATAAAAACATTTTTCCTTATTAACCAAAACCCATCTCTCCTGTTTTTTTAACAGTATAATATAAACTAGAATACTCCAAGTTACTGCAAGAGTTCCGAAACAGCTCTTGGCTTTTTAATGACTACTAACAACTTAAAATGGAAAATGTTGTACGGAAGCGTAATCCTTCTGACCGGGTCTTTCTCGTATAAAGTACCTGTTCCAGGACAGTTCCTCTCGTCCTCTCCTGTCTTGCAGTCCTCCTGGCCATCACAGAGCCACTTGAGTGAGATGCAGAGGTTATTAAGACACTGGAACTGGTCCTCAGCACATCGAGCTTCACAGTCCTTCTGTAAAGACAGGATATGAATATCACAGCTATATTTCATGGTAGACATTCAAATCTAATACTGCAGAACCATCTTGTAACATTTTATTTGAAAGGTACCGACATAAGGACGTCATAGCAAATTCATAACCCACACCAATACATTGACTGACAATGACTGACTGACAATGATTACTTTTACATTGTTACAGTATGGTCATTAAAATATATCTATCCAGCATTAACTTTTAAGTCTGATTTTGATACAAATTGGGTAAACAAGATTATTTGTGAAGGAGAACTGGTCCAGCAAAATATTATTATTACTTTTTAATATTTTATACAGTCTGACCCAGCATACCACCACTGGGAACACACACAATAATGGGTTAATAGAGGTTGCACATAGAGGGGATTACGTATTAATTGCTGTGGGGGTATCTAATAGAGGATCCTAACGGGTTGGTAAAATTAAGCATTGTTATTGGTTGAAATGCTAAAAACTGTTTACTGTGTTTAACGTGTAATCCTATGATGCAACATAGGATGTTTGTTCAGTTTCTTTCAAAATCACTGTACCTTCAGCATAGGCAGGGAAAAGAATAAACAACATTTCCCTTTGCTCCTGAACTAGCAATCAGTTTGAAAAACAGTTGTTTGTTCAAACGTGGATGTCTGCCTATCCGACATTTAATTTGTTGTTTTAATTTTGAAAAGCTATCTTTGCTTTTTTGGTAAATAATATATCAACATTCTCTTCATGGACATACAAACAGCAAATAACAAGTGAAATTAAACTAAATGCAGTAGGTATACTGTACTCTTAGTTCAGTGTTCAAAGTGATAGTGTTTAGCTGTATATTTAATGCTAGACAGGCAAGTAGACGAGCTTGCATAGCACCCTCTAGTAATTTATCATATCCTCAGAGTTAAGATTACAATAATTCCGTAGTATGTAAAACGGTCCGAAATTTAGTTCACAGATTATTGTGTGAATCTGTTTGCGTGGTGTGCCAGATGAGGTGCTACATGTATGACGACGGACAGCGCCATCGCTATTCTCGGAAAGCAATTGTACAATCAAGGTTGTGGTTAACAACTTTTTTTATCACAGCAATTCCCATGCAAGGCTAGTTAATGGAGCACTTTCAGTTAGTGATCCAGATTGCATAATTATTTAGACATGAACAACAGTAGAAAAATATAATGTCTCTGTATGAGGACATTGTCAATCAGAGTATTACTGTATCTCATATATTCCAATAAAAGTGATAAAATATCATAATGCCATAGAATCAAAGCGTAATAGAATAAATAACAACGCACATTCAAACTTCCCCACAAAAGGAACTAAATAAGTACAAAGGGTTAGGATGAATACGATTACTGAAGATTAGAAAGACGCAAGTTTGTGATTCACACAGGCTGTAAGATGTTATTGAGGTTACTTTACAGACTGCTGTTGAATAAAAACAGGGATCACTGACCTCATCTGAGTTATCAGTGCAGTCATAGTCCCCATCGCAACGGAATCGAGCAGAGATGCAGTCCCCGTTGGCACAGGCAAAGTCCTTGTGGTTACAGGTCACTGGCCCTAAGTCAAGGGAAGAAGAAAAGGACATTACCACACTTACAAATGAAGTAGGACCTGAAATATACAGTCAACTCAAGAATCACTTGCACCCTTTCTGAAGCAAAAGGTAAAGCAAAAAATAAACAACAATAATTCATATTTTGGGGTCAAACATAAGGGGGAGCCATGTACATTCATTTCAACACAATAATTTCAAAAACACAAAACATTTTATTGAGTAGTACAATTTTGTAAGCAGAAGATACATTTCAAAAGTATTGGCAAAGAATATTAAAGAATTTTGAAAATAAAACTAAACAGTGGCATCTCTTATGCTTGGCTTATTAGTTCGTCTCAGTCTACAAGAAATGTCTTAATGTCTTTAACCAGTTCCTGTTTTCCTGGGGTATATGAGGACACACATGTAAAATCTCATTTTTATACATCTCCATGGGTAAAACCAAAGGACTGTCAGCTGAAAGGAGACAAATGGTTGTTGATCAGATATTTAATATAATTTATTATGATATGATCTAAATATAGAAACCCTTGAAAATACCATTAAGCACAGTCAGGGCAATAATAAAAATGTTTCAGAAGCAAACAGTTGCAAAATTGCCAAGAAGAGGACACGTGAATTTTGCCCGAGGCACGGTAAAGAAGATTGTGAGGTCAACAAGCTCTTTGGAAGGGTTGCACCTCAATGTCAACAAGCTCTTTGGAAGGGTTGCACCTCAATGTCAACAAGCTCTTTGGAAGGGTTGCACCTCAATGTCAACAAGCTCTTTGGAAGGGTTGCACCTCAATGGCAACAAGCTCTTTGGAAGACTTTCTTCGGAAAGTCTTTCAAGCCTATTCCGGAGGTGGGCCAAGACCTCATGTCCTCCTAAGTTTAAACAGAGCAGGAGACAAGGAAAATTTAGAGAGTGCATTCCTTAGATTTACACGGATTTACAGTGGAGAAGGAGAACTGACCCTACTCCCCCCGGCACAATAATATAGCAGCATAAGATGTCAAGACCTCAATGTCAACAAGCTCTTCGGAAGGGTTGCACCTAAATTTCAACAAGCTCTTTGGAAGTGTTGCACAAAAGAAGCCATTACTGAGCCATACCCACAAATTGCAACACTTTGTCAAGTATTGTTGAAACTACAATTGAAATTGTGTCTTGTTGGTCAAATGTGACAAAAAATGTAATTTTTGGCCATGCACACTATCAGCAAAGAAGGAAAAGCACCTTATACTCACAGTTAATGTGGAGGTAAATCATTGACGTTTTGGGGCTGTTTTGCAACTAGTGGTCCAGGGGCTCTTGTTAAAATCGATGGCATAATGAATTCCACTAAGTACCAGGATATTTTAGCTGAAAACCTGGTTGACTCTGCCAGAAGATTGAGTTTGGCCATGAATGGACCTTTCAACAATTCAATGACCCCAAACATACATCAAAAAACACAGAAATTGTTGTGGACCACAACATTGATGTTTTGCAATGTCCATCTCATTCTCCGAACTTAAATCCAACTGAAAACCTGTGGTCGGAATTGAAGAGGGCAGTTCTCCAACCATAATGGACAAGCTCTCTCCCTGCATGTGCCATTACACTACGATTAGAGTCAGCTGCAGACAGCGATTAGCAAGGGGGAAATGTGAGGCTATATTAATATAGCATATTTATGATATTTTCCACAAACAGGTTTCTGTGCCAAAGCTCCACACGACCAATAAAGCTGCACATAACTCCATTCCGATGACCGGCTTTAAATTCAAGATTATGGTTGTGTTTTCAAACCCATAGTAAAAAGCATTTAAGTCAATTGTGACAAACAGAAAATACACCCCTTTTTAACTTGTAACAAGAATTGAAGGCTCAGAATATAATTAAATGTTTTGTTGCTCTATTACAAATGTCTATTTCCATACATCAAATACAGCAGTTTTGATGCTGGAATTATATAGGGAATGAAAAAAGAAGAACTGTTAATCTAAATTAGACTTTTCTATTAGTATAATCAGATCAGTATAATGAGACTAAACATTCTAAGTTAAATGAGAAACTTGTCTATATTGAAGAGTTAAGTTCTAAGTCTAGGAATAGCTGGTTAGATCAGAAAAGAGGCTGAAGGCATGTTAATCTCTACTGAATAACTCTACTGAGTTGGCTGGCAGCATAGGTCTGTCTACTGCACTGTATATGGATGATGTTATAGTATGAGAATATAGAAAAAGATCAGTATAAGAATTCAGGGACTATCTTGCTTTTCTATATATAATCGTCTGACAGACCGAGAGTAGACCCACAACTTACCCCTATTTTTTTGCAGTTTACCCTTACAGCCTACAGTAGAATTGTACTCAGTTTTACTCACTTTAAAATAATGATGCAATTATTCCCCACCTTGTGGTGTTTTAGGCTACTCAATGTAGGATAATTGTAATGTCCCAAAACAAGATCAATAGGGAGCATTTGGAGTTGTGTGTCTCATGTCTTTACTTTTCTTTCATGCGCATCTGCTCTCTTTGTTGCTTACAATATCAGTAATTCCTATTCTTATGGACTTACTATATATGGAAAGCGCAGATTTCAATCATTATATGTATCTTACAAACTATCTACCCATAGCTATTTTGACAATGTGGACAGACTGTAGGATAAGACAATTGTACACTATTGACCTGTGCTACAGTTTGCATGTGCAGAGGTAAAAAAACACAAGCAATAACATTGAAATAACATTGTAAAAGTCAGAATTTTAACAAAGGAAATAAATTAAACAAACTTCCTTTGTTCCCAATAAAAATATAAAACCCTAATCTCTCCAAAGCAAACAAATAAGCTCGACAAGCCTCCACATTTTGGCCCAGCATCCTCTCCCAGGTGAGTGTTGAACTGTTCATAATGCCGTATAGTCACAATCAAGTGGGAGGTGTGAAATTGCAGTTGGATTTCTTAACACATATCCAACTAATTTAGAAGCTCCAATTGGCCGCTGCTTGTAAACAACTTAGTGTTCAAAGGCCATATTAATACATTGCTTTTGATAATTAATATTGCTGCATTTACTGTGAAACAAATGTGGTTACATTAGTATTTTCCTTTGTATTATGTGTAGAGGTCACTGTGAAAGTGTGAAAAAGGAAACATTAGTTTGTCACTAGTAATTACTTCTTGGAGGGTTGTTCAGTGGGATGTTTCCTGGTCAAATGTGGTAAATTACATTTTTCACATACACTGTAGGTCAGTCTGTTTTCCCTGGTCAAATGTGGTAAATTACATCCTTTACATACACTGTAGATCAGTCTGTCTGTTGTACAACATGGGTGAGTAATTGTGTAATCTCACTTACACTGTGCATCATAGGGCTATGTTCAATACAACCTACAGCAAATCCAAATCAAGACCATAAGTGAAGCAAATTATGTTCCGAGTCAAGACCAAGACCAAGCAGCTTTAATATTTTGCACACATACAGATAGATACTTTCTTTGAAAAGTACAGAAGTAAAGAACGAAACTGTTCTTAGAGTGAAAAATATCTGATTTTGTCATTGTGTTTTTGCTCAACTCCAATTTTTCTTTTACTTATTTTTGAGGATGCTTCTTTTGCAGGCCAGGGGCTGACAAAAGGGGTCCAGATCTTTGAACCAAGCTGATTTGCATGGGTCCAGATTACTCATCTACTTCACCGTACCAGTACGGTGGGAAAGAAGAGATGAGGAATGTTATGATGGGGAGAACTCTCCAGAGGGCAGGGGCAGCAGCGTGACACGAGGACTGGACAGCTCAGAGCTCGACCAGGGGATGTAATTATTTTGATACAGATTTTCTGTGGGACATGTTCATTAAAAACTGATGAGTAAAGACTTTTTAAAGTAGGATCAGGCATCCTCAACAAAGGGGTTAAGGTCAGTGTACAGAGGCCTGCTCATTAAAGTGTGCGATAGTTCCGTGGCAGCACATAGCTTAAGACACAGCAGCAGCCCTGCCTGGCTTGTGAGTACCGGTCAATCAGAAACAACCGTGGGAAACTGTGGGGGTAATTTGTGCTATCTTATAAAACAGTTGCCCTTTCAAAGTTGACATAGGTAACCATGGACTGATGAACACCACCCTCCAAGCAACAATGGAGCAGAACCAAACGCACCTGAAGGACACGTGACCACCGCCCGCGTTTAAGCAGTGTTGTTCACACTGTAACTATTTGCTCCGGTTAACGGAACATCTTATGGAGATGAAGTTCATGAACCTATTTCCTACTGAGTTCCCAGGCCGTGTAACGCAGTAAGCTCATTGTCATTGGATTGTCCTAGGATTTATGTGCATTCTTCTGTTTGCACAACCTTGATTTCTGTTACTGCTTTTTGTTGTTGTTGAGACATGTATATATAAGAACAAAAAGACAAGAGAGCCGAAAGGTCACCGCCATTGTTTGACGCGTTAATTGTTTCCAGCAGTTTTTATCTGGTTCCAACCCCTCCCAACCGTTTACAAGTGTTTTAACTGAAGTTTGACACTTAAGAGGTGGTCATTTAACAGAGGTGCTGCTGAGGACAAAGCAACAAAAGTAGATCAGTAAGGTCTTGGCAGAAGAATGCAGTGTTGTTCTTGGGAGGCATATTAGTGATAATAATATCAACTATATGAGAGTTGCATTATCCAAAGACTTGGTGTTGCATCAGATGGGGGCCTGAAAAATTTGGGCAAGATTAACTCAGGACATTGAAAGCACAGACCCGAGCAGAGAGAGGTCCACAGAAGACAGCCACAGTTTGAACGATTTTTATTGAGTAATACATTTTTACAGGCAACATCTTATACTTTTAAGGCAGAGATATTGATAAAATTACAGACCAGAGGATTGTAGATCCTTCTGACAATAGACAGCCACCCCTTCTCGGAGGACAAATCCTGACGGAATGTATTATGACTATAAATGAAAGCCTCTGAGTTTGAGGCAGATTTCCTGAGCCAAGAATCTGAGATGACCGGAGTGTTGGGTCTGGTGTGCTAATACTGTTAGTGTGTCAAGTTCATGGAGGAGACTCTGGATGAATAAATTACAGAAGTCAGCAAATATCATGCTATTAGCATCCGGCATGACAGAATTAACATAGGAATCAATGTCACTGTTCAAAACTCAGGCGCCGGGGTGCTCCTCCATCATTCCTAGCAGGCAATAGAAATGAAAGTCCTATAATGTAGCCAGAATGCCCAAGGAATAGTTTGACGGGTACTAGTGAGAGGAATCAGTGGTACATTCTGGCTGCCGGTTGATGAAGAAACAGCTGCTTGTAGGGCTGGCAAAGAGAAATTAACAAAGAGAGAATTTAAAGGGATACCGATGATGAGCACAGGCTGTAGGATCCCCAGGAAATAGTTGAACGGAAGAGGAAGAATCAATTACTCTTTCTGGCGGCAGGTCAGCGAAGGGGACTGCATGGAGATGGGGGCAAAACAGAGCCACAAATGACAAACAACTTGGCAGAGTAGGCGCAGAGAACCACCAGATGCTCCGCTAAAACCGGTGATTGGTGAGAAGACTAGGGTCCTGGAGACCAGTAGTGTAAAGAATGGCAGTAATAATTCAGGCCAGTAGGTAGGTAATCGATACAATGTCAACTGAGCTATATTCTTCGCAAATGTGGCAGTTTGATATAAACTTAAAGCTAGAGTAGTGGTTCTCAAACTTTTTGCCTCTAAAGCACCCTTGAGTCCTTAAAAATATTTCTGAAGTCCTTTAGAATTATTTTCACCAAAACTGTTGGAAAAGTGCATGTTTTTATTGTGTTTATGAAAAGAAAACAGATAATTGCCAGCTCCATCAGCTTACGCTACCAGATAAAAATTACAAAAGCTGCTCATTCATCGTGAGGAATGCTTCTAGCTTCTGGAAATAAAGTGGTCAAGGCGTGGAAAGATCTTGAACAAAGTAACATGCATGTCATTCTTTCTGACAGATGGCCTTGCTTTCTCCAAAATAATTATTTGGTACAATATGGAATTCCTATTGTCTTAATGATGTTAAGTTGGCCATGCCCAGAGGCAGTAAAGCAGCCTCAATCCAATGCCACTGCTTTCCTGCTTTACGATTAGTATGATGTGGTTCTTCTGTTCAAAGACAGTTTTATATATGCAAATGTTTTGGTGCACCTGATTCCAATTTTAGACATTTTATGGGATGGTAAAGGAAGCCGTGTATTGTAACTTTTTCTGCATAAGGAAATTGCCTTTCTGTTTATTTTAATTGCATAAATAGTTTCAAAGATTATATTTTGTGTGTGATTTAAATATCCAGGTGTCCAAAAAAAGAGAACTTTCCGGGGGGTGCACTTACTTATTCGCAGAACTGTAGTTTTAATAGTTATTTCTATCCTGATTTTTCCTTGTCATCCCAAGGCCCCCCTGGCAGCTGTCTGAGGCCTCCTCGTGTGCCTAGCCCCCCTGCTGAGACCTGCTGATGTAGACGATCATTCCCTTATCTGAGAAAGATATTTCTTTAGGATTCCAGTGACTTTTAGAGGAAATTCCTTCATAGCTGCTGTGACAGCTAAGGAGGACACTTATACTTCAGCTCCACTACAACATTTTGTTACCTTGCCATCAATAGTGTCAAAGCGATGTTCTACCTGCGATCCCAGAAACCAACCAAAATTTAAGAAAAAATTCATTATTTCCATTCACAAAAATTAAGACATGGCCGTCAAGAATCAAACCTTGAATTTCTTAAGCTTAAGTTTGGATGTAACAGTTTTTATCAATAACAAAGAAAACATTTATATATTATAATATATATTATAATAATATTATAATATTTAAGATTTCTATTCATACTGTCCATATTCACATTTCTACATTATTTGAAATTGCTTCTAGTCACTATTGTTATGTATATTTTGTATTTTCTGTTATTATTTTGGCTTTATATATATTTCTTAATTACTACGTAGATGTCACGTGCCATGTCACAAGAATTTCATTGTTCGGAATGACGCATGTTATTCGGTGCACTTGACAAATAAACAACATTGACTTTGATCACTTGTCATTCCCTTCATTGATGGCAACTGCTGATTCCAATGGTTACTCTGTAGCCGGGCTGTTAGCCCAACTATATTGAGACTTCCACTCTGGCCATTCAGGTACAATGTCTAGGTCTCAAAAGACAACATCATGCCATATTTAAGCAGTATCAAATTGTGCTGAGGTCTTCTCCCATATCACCTCGTTATTGTTGCTAGTTAACTTACTATAGGGAGTTAAGGTAGACGTTGTTATGAGCTGCAGTTAGAAAAAAAAAAAGAGTCCCAGCAGAGCATGTAGTATGCAGCAGACTGCAATTTGCATCCTCTCTCTGCTGTCTGCTAGCGTAACTGGCACACCTGCTTACATTTGACTGGGCACTATTTGCATTTCAAGTGACATGAATAGGTATGGGGAATGAGCACATAATAAATCAAATGAGCATTGCATACTCAGCACAAAACGGATATACAGCATACCTATACACACCAATGAACTGGTAGGGTTAAAAAAGCCTTTTCTTAGGTGAATATAAACTTTATTCAAGTACTTGATTATAAATATCTATAAACCAAAAGTTTAGCCTGGGAAAATATCAGAGGACATTGAGTATCACAGTCAGTCATTCTGAAGCATTGAGTTACTTTTAAATCCAGAATGGGCTGAAGAGGGAAAACTGGTCCAAAGTTAGCAAAAAAGTATATGTTTTGGAATATGGAATATGTTTTGTAGCCATTCTCTGAAAAGGTTTAGCGCAGGTACGGAAAGGTATACACACCAAAACCAGGAGGCAAACTGAATCAGGCACTTCGCCCTCAAACAGTTTTAAGTGCGTAGGCCTGCACCACATCATACACTCGCCAAAACACCTAAAAGGGAGCTGCTGCGTGGAGAGCAGTTGATACAGGTGTACTCACTGCAGTTCTGCTCGTCTGAGTTATCTCCACAGTCATTCTGGCTGTCACACCTCCAGTGGTCCGGGATACAGTTGTTGTTCTCGCAGCGAAATTCATGGGGTCCGCAGGTCTTCTCATCTTTTGTATTTTAAATGAGGAAACAAACAAACACGCAGATGGAAACGGACTGAAAGAGCATTACTGTAAATGATGAAGCCGTCATATTTCTACGTGCAATCGTCATTTCCCCAGGGTTGGCTCATAGTGCCAGGCTGACAAGTTCAAAACATCACTTGTCCTCGAGAGACTTTACAAATCATGATTTGAAATAGCCTACTTGACTGAGCAATCAATCGCTTTTCTCTCATAACAGAATCTATGAAGTTTGCAACGTTACACATTTTCTTACAACCAAAAAAAAGGAACTGAAACAAATGTTTCTGAGAATTATAATATTCAGGATTGATGCTACATATATTTTTGGAGAGATACAAGTCCACAATGTAAAGTCAAGGATAATGACATGAGTGTACAGTGCTTTAAAAACACATCTCTTGACTTCTTCCAGACTCTGAATTAAACATTTAGTAAAATTATTTATTGATCATCAATACATATCAAACCCCATAAAGTGATTTTGTTTTGTAGAAATATATCCTAACTCATCGCAAATATATTGTTTTCAAATAACTACCCCATCTCAGTACGGTTTCTCGGGCAAGTAGTGCATTTGTTTTTATTTGTTCTCCATAATGTACTCCAAATTCACCATGTTGAATTAACTTCTTACACATTTAAATTCTTATTGCACTGCTCGTTCCACCAGGATATATTCAGTGGAACCTAGATCCCAGAGGATGACACATTCGCCACCCAAAAACAACAATTTAACTTACAGATACCGCTACAGCGTAATGAGGCAAGGTAGCCCTGTCTCCAATTAACCCCAAACGGAGTAGCCAATTTGCATTGCTCACTGATGGCACCCCAGGTACTGTTGTAATGCCAATGACAGGTCCCTGGTCAAAATTATTCAACTATACTGGGAGGTAGTGACTTTATCACTATGCCATTAAAAAGCCCCCTAAGTGAGTTTCAAGCACAAATTCAACCACAAAAATCAAGGAGATTTTTGAAGAAATAAAAAGGCCCCTGTGTAGTAGACAGGAAAATGTCTGTAGTAGACAGGAAAATGACAGGAAAAGTTATTAACTTGACCTTTGATTGCTCTTCAATACACCAGATCAACAAGAGATTGAGGCATCCTCTTTACCTCAGTTGCAGAGAGGAAGTAAACAAGTCACTGATTGACCTTAAGGTGAAAGGTGATTTAGAAACAGTTACACACACAAGTGCCTTAAAAATAGCCAGTCAATAACAGGACCTTAAAGAAATACTATTACATGATATGTAAGAGCATTTCCTCTTTATATTACATTAGAGCTTCACAATTAAACAAAAAGTTACTTCAAAGATAATATTCTTGTCTGTGTTGTCAATATTTTTACCACATTGACTACTGGAATATGGCATACCTACAACAAAATTCTTCATTTCTTGCAGCACCCTTTCAACTTTGGCACAAGATCGATTTTAGTTGAGTATACTGACATATTTTATAAAATATGGCACCAGATAAAGATTAACGGCACCTCAGAAGCAAATAAATCAATGTAAGAGAAGGGGAACCAAAGGAAATGACATGTCATTAAGTTGGTCAGCATGTGTAAGGGCATCATCACTCACCTGGCGACCTCAGTTAGGCTCTTGCAGGCACCCAAGCTGCTTAAGAGAGTTGCTAGAGAACAAGGGGACTAGGAAATCCCCCAGGCAACACTGGACAAGTTGCATTACACAAGGGGCTTCCTAGAAACTTTTCAGCCAGTATCATAGTCAAGGCTTGAACCTAGACTGTGGTGGTCAGCTTGGTGTTATGAAAGAGTGCCTTAGAGCATAGACCACCTAGGAGGCCCAGTTCTCAAACATTCCAATGATAGCCTTTGGTGATGTAACACATTAATAAGATGTACTTATAAAGACCTTTATATACATTGCTGTTTTCAGTTTTCACTGTTTTTATACAGATACGCAGCCTAAAACTCAGAAGAACAAACAATAATCTTTTAAAGCATAATGCCTGGGTAAATCTCCCTAGCAAGGCTAGAACTAAGAAATACATCTTTAGAGAAGCCAGACTATTGGGGTGGTCAGTCCTCTTCTGGCTGTGCTGGGTGGACAAATTCATTCTGATTAGGTTCCCTCAATCGACCCATTGAAGGTAATGTTATTTTCTCTCAAATTGACCAAGCAATCGATTCAATTGCCAAATAACAAAGAAAGAAATGGTTGGTTTAGAAGCTGTTGGAGGCCTGTAATAGCCATCTCCAATAAATTATAGGCAATTTAAGGGCAGTGAAAAGCTACCCTACCGCTGTAAAGGCTCATGAGAGGTAAATCGTTTCATATAGGTATGAACTAGATGGTGGAAAAAATTGACATTCACAATGGTACTGAAACTGGTAATGGAAATGTGAGATGAAAACAAGTAGTTGATTTTTCTCAAGGACAATGCCTTAGGACTGTACATTCACTAACATATCCATTATATCCTCTATATCACACTCAATTAGTATTACTTTTTGGCAGTGAGATTGTGTTTATGTGTAATTTCCCCCTTAACGCACTATCAAATAAATTCAAAAACTGCTGTACAAATGAATTGCATAAAAAAAGTTAATTAAAATTTCAAAGAGATTCACTCTTTATCTAGCAACAACTACTAGCTTATAGCTTGTTTTGAACTTGAAGTTAATATCTAACAAACCCACCAGTACTTTAAGTGAAGAAAGCATTTATTGATATCCCCAAAGAGAATGGCAGTCTGTCTATCCACTCAAATAACCACTGAGCTGAGATGAAAAGGACAACAACATGCTTGAAAGATAGAACTCTTTCTAACTCTACACAAAGGATGAAGAAGACTGTTCATGCTGAGCCTTGTTCTCGTCCATCTCAAGACGTGAGCAGAGCAAAAAAGCACTGAAGTAGATGAGCAAGGTTCAGTGACTTCTAACAGTATTGTGTCTCAGAACGGACAGCGTTCAAATTAGTTCAGACATTCTCCAATAAAGGTACAGACTTAGTCATGACTGATAAGATACTACAGTTATAGGTTGGAAAATGACAAATAATGCTCTAAATGTATTTGTGGTAAAAGTGTGCGTGAAGGCAGTGCTATATTACACAAAGCATACAATGTTATGTATTTGATGTTCGAGTGTCCTTCACACTACTGACAAGTCTGACATCCAGTGCTGATAAACTACCAGTACATTTTCTTTATGGCTGCTTCAACTCAAGAGCAGATTAGAATGAGCCCATGTGTAAAATTATTCATTTCTTAATCATTTCAACCGATGCTCAATAAAACTCGAGGACTAGCTTGATTTATGATGAAAGCACGCTGCCACTCACCACAATTAGCTTCATCTGACCCGTCGGCACAGTCTGGGTCCTCGTCACAAACCCAAAGCTTTGAGATGCAGTGCATGGAGGCCTTGCACTGAAACTGGTCTGGCGAACAGGTGCTCTCCGCTGTTTCCACCATGCCAAGGACGGACAGAAGGAAACGGAGAGTTAGGATGGGGAATGAGGAGGAAGGGAGGTTGGAAAACAGGGAGAGAAGAGACAGACGCAAAAAGAGTGAGAAACAAATAAATACCATTACTGACAGAACGCTTCCAGATGAAAAAACTTGAACACTTGAACACACTTTAACAGACTACATAGGCTTTGTAAAATACCTATAATTTACAGAGGCCAGCAAGAGAGAGAAAGGAAACATGCTGCTTTAATAACATGCATTACTATACTTTAGAGATGGAATTATCAGCCTCTAACTTACAAACAGTCTAACACAATAAACATTTCAACCAATTTATATCCAGTCTAGAAACATCACACGACAGTTTAATAAAGCGAATATAACCATCAGTTTAATGAAGTTAATATAACCGTCATTTGAATTTAACAGAAAGGTCAACTGTTTTATTTCCACTGCACACTAAAAGCAGACTCAGGTTTCCTTTGTTCCTTGCTATGCCTTCACACTTTAACAGTTGCAGCTGTCATTTTCTTCTGATTGACGCCGCACTTCCGATAAAATCATTTTACATACACACAAATGGGAATCTACAGTCAGACAAAAATAGAGAATTACTGTGTTACGCACACAGTACATTGTGATGGCTGAAATAATTCTTTATACTGACTCTCACTCCATAGTGACATTCAACCAATCTTGAAATCGCAGGCAGGCAAAAGAAATACAGCGACCAATGAGTCTGAGGTATAACATGCTGAACTGTTGATTGTTAGAGCTTCAATCACAGAAGAGAAAAACCCCTCTGTTCTTGCTTTCATTTCCTTATTCATTGATAGTTAATCCTCTCACACAGGGGAAGGGCTATCTAGCCATGCCTTTGGAATACCTAATCACATTCTAACTCCATATTATTAAAGGCAGCACCTGAGCGTAGTCTGTTTGAGCTTCTTCGCAAATTCATTAGAAAACTTTACAGTGGCACAGCATGTCTCAAAATGTGTGACTCCACCAATTAAAGTTTCACAAAATAAATGAGATCTTTGTTGAACTTGATGAAGCGATCAAACAAAAAAGAATATCAAAGAAAAAGTCAAGTCAAAATTCAAAAGTAATCTTAAAGATTTCTAAAACAATTAGTCAGGAATAATCTAGAAGGATCTTACGACAGTCTGTTTCATCCTCTCCATCTCCGCAGTCATCCTGTCCATTACAACGCAGGTTGAGAGGGATACACTTCTGTTTCTTGGTGCATTTGAACTGCCCCGACAGACATATATATGTTTCTGAAAGACCAAATGAAGGCGAAAAGGTTAAACTGATTGCACCCGAACTTAAGTAGAAAAGCATCCATCAAAGAAAAAGAAATTGGAATAATGGCTTTATTTTTGCATTGCAGTACAGGACCAAGGAAACTTCTGATGCAGTGCCATGCCAATTGGCCTCATGGTGGCGCTATCACAAGCATCTAAAGTCACCAACTTTGCAAACTCACCACATACACCCATTGTGACATAGTCTTAGGTCTATCCCTTCCCAATAAACATTTTTGCCAGTAAGACGCAAAGTCTGTCATATTGGATTTTCCACCATTCACTTGAATGGGTAAACTTTTGACTGGTACTGTATGTTCACAATCATGCCACAATCGAAGCAGTTCAAGCCATTTCTGATAAACCTTATAGTGGCGCTATTGCGCTGGCCAGTTTTGCAAGTTCACATCGCTCACCATGTTTGACTTAGAGGCTGGTACAAAGGCACATCTCGTCATAAGGAACATGCCACAGAGACCCATTAGGTGTGCCATGATGGATTTTCTGACATTCTGAATTCTTGAAAATCACTTTAGACTAGTCCTATAGTACCAAAAGACAAATCTCTAGGTAACTTGATGTGTGTTTATGGACAAATTCTGTCAAAACAAAACAGTACAGGCTATTATGCAGAAAACATGGTCAATATGAAACAACACAAATGCACGTGGGCGTGGCATGGCACACAAAAGCATATAAATTAGACACTGATAATGGTTTTACAATATCAATTGATGTGTTTGTCCAAAACACTACTGAGATGTAACATATGCAGGTAAATTCAGACTGGCCACAGACTCTTGATCTGTATCCCTCAGTGTGATTCGATTCGGGACATGCTCAGGGTTATAAATCCAATTTATGGACTTTCGATCAATTAGGCCACTCACAGGGGCATCATTGGACAGGAAAACACATCCATGCGCCATTTGCTGCATATATGGACATGTGGTGATTATGTGTCTCTCAGCACAAATGTGGTGCAAATAGTCCAATAATAGCTGAATGATGAAACCCGCGTAACCCATTAATTATAAATATTTTTGGGCACTTTTTGCTGTTTTAGCTAAATTCAGTGTGACGTTTACATGCCTTCTTTCATGTAATGTTATTATTACAAAAAAAGGATATCTGTTTTAAAATCAGTGAGACAAAAATACATGAAATTCATCTGCACTGGTTTCGCTATGGAAACAACATCAGTCTTCCTCCTTACCACAGTTGGCCTCGTCTGAGTTATCTCCACAGTCGTTCTCCCCATCACAGATAAAGGGCGGCAAAGCACAGAGGCCCGTGCCACACTGGAACCGCCCGGGCTGACATTTGAATTCGGCTATATGAAAATAATCGGAGAGATCACAGTAAAAGATCACAGTCACTTGAGCGTAATCAAAAACGACTTTTCCCAGGTTGAGCTAGAGAAGGGAAACAAACATTTCTCGGCGCGAACGTAAGTCAGGTAACGCGCAGTGTGTTTGTACTCACGACAGTCAGCGGGCTCGTCTGATCCGTCGCCGCAGTCGTCCACGGTGTCACACTTCCACCAGAAAGGAATACACTCATCGGTCCCACAGCGGAACTATTCACAATTCACCAGTGACGAGAAACAACTATAACTCCACACAGAAATATACTGTACGTTTTCATTTGAGTTGAAGCCAAGCAAAACAAGCAACACACCGCTATTTCATGGCAGGGGAGAAGAGGGGATAGTAACCTGACTTGCAGTGCAGTTGGAGAGGCAGGTCTTATTGTCAGCAGAAAGGTAGAAATTGGTTGGACAAGCACACTTGTGCTCCCCACCAGGAGAGAGGAGACACAAGTGGCTGCATCCGCCATTGGCAACCTGACACTGGTGCTTGGGCACTGCACGCAGAGAGTGAAAGGAAAGAGAGAAAGAGACAGAGAGAGAGGGCAAAGCCAAAAATAAACCATTATTTTAGGGCAGATGTAGTTAAAAAGGGACTTATATTTTTATGTATATATTTATATCTAAATCTACCTGTACAGCACTTTCACACTACGTAGTTAAAACAATACTGTGAAAAAACTCTCCCACGTGGTGCACCAGTCGAACGCAATCTAACGTATCGCTTATACGACCCCCTTCATCTATGTTCGAGCCTTGAGTGTGCCGCTAGCAAACGAGTGGCTGGGAAGCCCGATGGGGAGGCTGGAGGCATAATCAGGATTTTATTGGTCTCGTTGCGATCTAGCTACTCTCTTGGGTGTCTCGGACACCTGCAAAGTTAACTGAGCCTGTCGGATGACTGAGCATGCCCTCACACGTGTTGACCGATGTGACTCACTGGTTGGATGAACAGAATAATATGGCTTTGTGCTGATGATTAGGACAAAGGCTTGCTGTGATCTTCAATTCACCCAAATCTAACACAATTTGACAGTTTCAGTAAAAACATGGGGAGAAAATGATGCTTAAAATAAAGTTCTGAGAACATACAGTACATGCAGTCTACAGATCAATAATGTTTTGACATACAGTATCTCACAAAAGTGAGTACACCCCTCACATTTTTGCAAATATTTGATTATATCTTTTCATGTGACAACACTGAAGAAATGACACTATGCTACAATGTAAAGTAGTGAGTGTACAGCTTGTATAACAGTGTAAATTTGCTGTCCCCTCAAATTAACTCAACACACAGCCATTAATGTCCAAACCGCTGGCAACAAAAGTGAGTAAAACCCCTAAATGAAAATATCCAAATTGGGCCCAGTTAGCCATTTTCCCTCCCCGGTGTCATGTGACTCGTTAGTGTTACAAGGTCTCAGGTGTGAATGGGGAGCAGGTGTGTTAAATTTGGTGTCATCGCTCTCACAATCCCTCATACTGGTCACTGGAAGTTCAACATGGCACCTCATGGCAAAGAACTCTCTGAGGATCTGAAAAAAAGAATTGTTGTTCTACATAAAGATGGCCTAGGCTATAAGAAGACTGCCAAGACCCTGAAACTGAGCTGCAGCACGGTGGCCAAGACCATACAGCAGTTTAACCGAACAGGTTCCACTCAGAACAGGCCTCGCCATGGTCGAACAAAGAAGTTGAGTGCATGTGCTCACCGTCATATCCAGAGGTTGTCTTTGGGAAATAGACGTATGAGTGCTGCTAGCATTGCTGCAGAGGTTGAAGGGGTGGGGGGTCAGCCTGTCAGTGCTCAGACCATACGCTGCACACTGCATCAAATTGGTCTGCATGGCTGTCATCCCAGAAGGAAGCCCCTTCTAAAGATGATGCACAAGAAAGCCTGCAAACAGTTTGCTGAAGACAAGCAGACTAAGGACATGGATTACTGGAACAATGTCCTGTGGTCTGATGCGACCAAGATAAACTTATTTGGTTCAGATGGTGTCAAGCGTGTGTGGCGGCAACCAGGTGAGGAGTACAAAGACAAGTGTGTCTTGCCTACAGTCAAGCATGGTGGTGGGAGTGCCATGGTCTAGGGCTGCATGAGAGCTGCCGGTACTGGGGAGCTACAGTTCATTGAGGGAACCATGAATGCCAACATGTACTGTGACATACTGAAACAGAGCATGATCCCCTCCCTTCGGAGACTGGGCCGCAGGGCAGTATTCCAACATGATAACGACCCCAAACACACCTCCAAGACGACCACTGCCTTGCTAAAGAAGCTGAGGGTAAAGGTGATGGACTGGCCAAACATGTCGCCAGACCTAAACCCTATTGAGCATCCGTGGGGCATCCTCAAACGGAAGGTGGAGGAGCGCAAGGTCTCTAACATCCACCAGCTCCGTGATGTCGTCCTGGAGGAGTGGAAGAGGACTCCAGTGGCAATCTGTGAAGCTCTGGTGAACTCCATGCTCAAGAGGGTTAAGGCAGTGCTGGAAAATAGTGGTGGACACACAAAATATTGACGCTTTGGGCCCAATTTGGACATTTTCACTTAGGGGTGTACTCACTTTTGTTGCCAGCGATTTAGACATTAATGGCTGTGTGTTGAGTTATTTTGAGGGGACAGCAAATTTTCACTGTTATACAAGCTGTACACTCACTACTTTACATTGTAGCAAAGTGTCATTTCTTCAGTGTTGTCACATGAAAAGATATAATCAAATATTTACAAAAATGTGAGGGGTGTACTCACTTTCGTGAGATACTGTATTTTACAATTCCCAGTGCCAATTCCATTTAAAATATTAGTTGGATGGCATTTAGACAATAAATTAATCAATTCACATATGCATATGCCCATTCATAAATGTGTGCATATAGTCCATGGTTCTTAATGATATTATTTCAACTTTGTCAAACCATAAGGGGACATTTCACCCATGGGGACGCTTAGGTGATTTGTATCATGTTGAAGAGATTTCTAGGTCAGTGACATTTGATTCACATATAATTGGCCAGAAGCAGCACGGGAAAGGCTTGCGTGCTAAACAACAAAGTCTAGCAGGCTACGTTAAAACACGTATTGAATGGAGAGCAAAATGTAATGAAATGTAATAATCTCTTGTTTCATTTTGCAAAGCCTCCATTTTATTTCCAATCTTGCTACAAGTCGTTTTGTGTGTAGTGGAGGCTTTTCTGGTTTTGTTTAGAGCCATTGGATGTGTTTTCATAGTGTTCCTATCAGCAGATGTCTTGGTATATGTACAAGATGTCAACATTTTTCATCTTTCTAAAAGACTGACCCTAACTCTGGTGGGATGGTGCTTCTTGCTATAGCCCAGTCCCTCACTCCTCGGCGGTAGGTTGGGTACTGCCAGCTAGCTATACTTACACAACACAATGGCTTGTCATCATGATTTGAAGGATACATTTTTGGAAGTAATATTAAATGGTAATATTGAACCAATTATGTTTGAACCGGAGTAGGTAAACTAAGATGATTAGAGAGACAGAAGGAACGACATCGATAGCTGTTTTGGAAATCCTGGAGAAACCCATAGTAATATGGATTGAATTAATTAATTGCTATTAATAAATACATTGTATTGAATAATTCTATGTACTTCTGCTTTGATTATTGCTGGACAAAAAAAAATGGCTGTGGGAATTGACATACTGCCTATTTTGGGTACAGTAGGTTTAGAAGCTATTGTAACCATCAATATCTGTGGCTAGCAATCTTTATGTAAAACCCATCATCAAACAGATTAAACTAATGTGTTACTTTTTACTGTTATTTTGCCTAAGTAATAAACATTTAGTAGTAGAACCAACAGGAATCCCTCACATAACTAATGACCAGATTTTGTGGAAAATATGAGAAAGCCTGAATTCACTTGTCAAAAAGAATTTACACTTTGAAAAAGTTATTTCTAATGTTAAACATGCGTTTATGTTTGTGTTTTTGCCAACTGTAGTGAGAAAACAGCGAAGGCATAACCGACACGACAAGTACAAAATATCAGTGCTTACAGTACATTTTCTTATACGTAATCCACTAAGCAGTGAAACAACATGAATTTTCTTGTCAAAAGTAAATCATCATTGGAAGAAAGTTCTTTCTACTGGTAAATGTGGGTTAATATTATGTTTGTTGGCAAGTGGGTAAACATGTCCGCAATATCTATAATGGAGTGTTAAATTTACATTTGCTATGAATGCTGGAACTTGTGGTATTGTAAGAACAGATGAATACAGAGAAAGTCGATTCCACCCCAAAATTCAAATTCGCTCATTCGAGACTGTGTTGTATTTCTATCACACAAATGTATCACTGCTAACATTAGAAATCAGTAGATTAAGTAGATAAGCTATGGTGGAATTCCCCTTTAAAAAAACATTAAGCTATTCCAAAATAAGTTGACATCTTCATGCCTAAAACAACCTCCAGGTATCAGGCACAGCATACAATTAAAAATTCTATTCCAGTTTTAGTAAAACTAATCTCATTTGAACCTCACAAAAAAAATACTCGGGACAAGTCCCATTTGAGCAACAGAGTACTTGACCTGGCCTAGGACTTGGCAGAAAGGCAGGTGAGGGGATGGCTTTGCTGAGTGGGTTACCTTCAGGTTGCCGTAGTGAATGGTAAACCTTCACAGATTTAATGGCTTGCCAGGAGTTTAGCAGCTCAATCCCTTGGGCACCGGTAGTTTTATGAGCCCGTCGGAGTGACTTGGATTTCCCATCCGTCCAGTAGACAAAGTCCTCAAACAAAGTCAGACCCATCACCCCCTGGATGTTGTCATAGGACACTGGATAGGGACACAATACACAAGAGTAGACCTATCATTAGTTGGATAAACACACCTGCTAAAGACAACTAACTATCAGTGACCT
This sequence comes from Esox masquinongy, assembly GCA_016801175.1. Taxonomy (NCBI): domain Eukaryota; kingdom Metazoa; phylum Chordata; class Actinopteri; order Esociformes; family Esocidae; genus Esox; species Esox masquinongy. The sequence continues at coordinate 66,782 of JACXGI010000904.1, forward strand.
ATCATTAGTTGGATAAACACACCTGCTAAAGACAACTAACTATCAGTGCCATATCATTAGTATGATAAACACACATCTGCTAAAGACAACTAAATGTCAGTGCCAAATCATTAGTTTGATAAAAACACACCTGCTAAAGACAACTAACTATCAGTGACCTGTCATTAGTTGGATAAAAACACACCTGCTAAAGACAACTATCAGCAACACATTTTAAAGTACATGTGTAAAAAAAGAGGGCTTGGCAATTAAACATGAGGAGTAACCTTTCCGGGGACTTCAAATTCCTAGATGTCAGCTCGACAAGCAAAATGGTACACATGAGACCGAGGCACACACTCTGGTTAATCACATGAACTTAGGATTGAAAAAGTCAAATATTGTATCCTGCCTTACCTTTGTGTCTCTGTGATCCATCCATGTTGGCAAACAGAATGTGGTTGTCGTCAGCCCAGTAAAGCCTCTTGTTAGTGTAATCTATAGTGAGGGCTGTGGGACTGTAGATCTCTTTATCGATTATTACGACCTGCCCTCGACCATCCAAGCCCACACGACTGATGTGAGGGAACTCACAGCAGTCGACCCAGAATGCATATCTACACAGGGAGGAATGTGAAGAGGTCTTACAAGGTGTCACTCTAATGTCCCAAAAATGTTACGTTAATATTAGGAAACATTTTTAGTTTCAAACATTACCCCCGGTTCTCTGAAAGTGCGAGTGAGATAATTCGCTATCATAGGACACATGATTGGTTGGAAACTGATGCACATGCTTCGAGGTAAGAACAACCCTCCTACCCTACAAAAGTCTGATGCATTCAAAAAAAGGCCACACCTCATCCTTGATCATGCAAGAAAGGCAATTGGTGAAATACCTCACTCATACTCTACGAGAACCGGGGTTACAGTTGTGGTCTCAAGTATTTGTTTTGGTATTTCACTATGAGATACTAAATACCGTGCTGCCAGACAAGCTTACCTTGATGATGACTACCCTGTGCAAATTCTCAAACACACTGGCCTTTACCCTTACAGGATTTCACATGTAAAACCACGTGCACCAGGATCAGCGAAGTGACAAAGTGGCATTACACATGAAATAATGCTAATTTTTTTGATAAACCAAACTTGCTGTTGGGCAAATATCCTGGTTGGACATGCAGTTAAACAGAGCACATTCACCCAGTGGAATGAGCCTGAGACCAGCTAGGGGGTTGGAGATCTTTAACTATGGGACGATAAAGCTAAAGAGGAAGACACAACAAAGATGGGTTGATAACCTTAAGTGAAGAGCAAACTGCACATAATCAGTGTGAAGAGCTCATGGGAATGACACTTAGTAGAAGTTTGGCAGAGGCCATAGCTATTACCAACACTGTCTTAAATAAAAGCATCGTAAACATGCCCCTGATCCAGAGGCTCAAAAGGTTATTAGGATAAGGCATCCAGAACAATAAATAAGTCTTATTAAAGGAAAAGCATGTCAAGAAATGGACACAGATGGCACATGCCCTTCATTAAATTAAAAATGGGGGGGGCTAAAAATGGGGGGGGCAACGGTTGTACTTCCAAAACCTACTGTACATGACAAACGAAATAGCCACTAGAGGCAACTTAATGTTAGAAAAGGTTTTCCCTTGTACAACAAAAGACCAGGTTACCGGGACCGAGTGCTGAAATGACACTATTTTTAACCAGTGAGGTTACTGAAACATGCAACCATTTAAATCACATCCTGGTGGACGAAACCGTTGCACTCTGAACAGGCAATATTATCTTCAAATTATTGAACCATTCACTGGCCAGACCCAGACTGCCAACCGTTCCGGAAAACATTCCCATGCTGCTGGCAAAGCAGGTCCTGGCACAGCAGGAAGACTAGTTCAATAATCTACATTAGCCGGTGTGCCTCTGGGCAATGCGGCTGTATTAGAATGTGAGCTACACCTGTGTCCTGCAACCCTGGCTGTAAATGGGATGAATGACATCAAAGCTAGTGGCATTGCAAGGACAAACAGTTAATATCCTGTGTCCCCCCCACCCTGGTCACTGTTGTCGACTTGTGGGTTGCCCCCCGAAGCATCTGTTGTTACTATCTCTCTGTCAGTGACCATCTGAATTTTATGACGGCAACGTTGTGCGCCACCCAGGGGCGTGGTGCCACCATGCACTTTATGGAGACCTGGTACTGTTAGTGACAAGTTAGACTAAGACCTAGAGAAGAGACCCAATGTTAAAACCTTGGATGATTACTAAATCCTGCAAAACCAGCAGCGTTTCAGCGCATTTTGAAAGGAACCAGGATGTCAGAGAAAAATACCAAAATATATGTTAGGCACTAGGTTGTGCTATCATCGCAGATCACCTATTGGTTAAAGTACAAACAAAAGGTTGCTAGATTAAAAATGTATTTGGCCCTATCCTGAAGAGAAAGACAAAAGATAGAAGTTAAGGTGTCTGACACCCACAAAGTCTGATACTATACAGTAAATGTAAATCTAGGGCCAGGTCAGTGGGGTTTAAGTTTTGATCCTATACCCAGAATGTGGATCCCGGGAAAGGTCAGTGAGGTTAGAGTTCGAAATGAATTATGAGTTATGATATTCTCAATGAGTGAGGTGGAAATAGCTTTGGCTGTTGGTATTGGTTCATATCTTAGTTTTGCTTGGCATCTGGATGTCACCACGTGTGACACGCCAAGCGGAACGTAAAAGGACAAACCGGTGTGAATTACCAGTCCAACAGTGTTGTATTGACTTGCTTCCCGCTGACTCTTCCTTCCCACAGGGCACAGTTGAGTGGCTTCACCCAGAAGCTGTGTCACACATGGCTAGTGCTAGCTAACATGGCCAATTTGTTCCATCCCACTTGATTATATTTCTGTTAGAATAGCAGCCTCAAAGAGGAAAAACTTGTAGCTTGTAGCCTAATATTGTGGTAAGGTTAGCAACCATCTGGATGTCGTCGTGATACAGCCTACCACTGATTGGGGAAAGTGGCGAAACAACAAGGTGGGGGGATGCACAATATGTTGGCCCTCAGTTGCCACTGCTCTCTTGCAGTAAGGATAAGGAAGTAATTAGATAGTGTAGCCAATGCCAGTTCAGGGTGACAACTAAACCACATTTCACTGTAGTTTTTTTTTCTTCTCAGGAAATGTAGAACACGCTGAATTTGTTCTTGATGTGGAAGCTTGCTGAATTGCAGGAATAACAGCTCGCACTGAAACCAACTCTCTCCCCTCTGCAGCTTGCTACAGTAGTGGTTTATTTCCACCAGCTTCAAAAATCTTTAAAAATGTTTTATAGAACATGAGTTAGTACTTGTTTTCTCATATTAACTTTTGTGTGCTCCCAAAATAATTTCTGGATGCAGAAATATATTTCAGTATCATTCCAGTGTTACTGCAGATAAATAATGAAGAATTTCTAATACAACAATGGAACAATTCTACATATTTCTCTTTTAACATCTACATTTTAGTTTGAAAATAAAATAAATATACATGACCACAAAATTATTCAGATAAAAACTATGATCCTGAACAATTTCCCAAGTCTCAACTTTGGCAGAAACCGTTCAAATTATTGCATACATTTTCATTTGCATACATATACATTTACACGCATAGACAGCTCATTTTATAAAGACAGCTGACTGAACCGACTGTATGAACCAATGTGTTTGTCCACTTAACTCTCTGCTGTGCAACATACATCATTAATTTGTTGGTGAAGTATGTCTGTACAGCCGCACATTTCAGATACTGTATCCTAAATGCGAATCCAGATCCAGGTAAATTGGATTAGGGTTTAGAGGTCAAGGTGTCTGATTCTGTAGCCTAACTGTAGATCCAGGGCCAGGTCATTTGAGTTAGGGTTGGAAGTTAGAGGTCAAGGTTTCAGATACTGTACCCTGACTGGGGATCCAGGGCCAAGTCAGTGGGGTTCCTGATCCCAGCGCTGACCAGGACAGAGGGGTACAGGCCATTAGCTTTAGAAACTTCCAGGCTCTTCCTCTCGATGTCACACCAGTAAAGGTTCTTCCCTATCCAGTCCAGGGCCAATGCACTGGGGACCGCTGTCCGATGGACTATCTGGTAAAGGAGACAGAAGGCTGTAAATAAGTAAAACAACAACAACATTCATCATGAGGGGATTGCAAGATGCAGTATCTGTTTATTATCTCTGTATAAATGGTCAAATATTTTTAATGACAATAATTTTGTTAACGCTTAATTGAATAACATTTCTAGTTTCAATTGGAAATAAAAAAATAATCCTACATCATTAATTTTGCCACTCAAATAAGTACAGTATACTACAATGCAATACGAAATGTGCCATATTAAACAAGGAAATAAAATGCTCGGAATTACTTTCAATTACAAGGATAATCGTGGCCAGGTAAATTTTCCATACTACATTTTTCTGAAGACAACACTAACCGGATGACAAAATTATTCTAAAAAAAAATCTATGGTTGCGATTGCCACTAAACATAACTCCAATTTCCATTTTGAAGACTGTTTAAGTGGTGGCTAATTATGGTTGCAATTGAGATCAACCACAAAGATGAATTCAGTGCATATTGATATTTTATAGAAAGATCAGCTGCCATTAATCAAGTGGCCAATCTCCATTGCTGCATATTATTAATTCCTGAAACAAGTATTTAAATAATTGCAATGGAGTTTTTTTTAATGATGGCGGAGTTATACATGAACACTCAATCAATGTCAATCAGTTCAGGCAGCATTTGAATTAGCAAAACAGTTGTTTGGAATAAACAATGATGGTGCCAGCTGGCACATGAAACTGGTGCCTTGAAACACTTTTTCAAACCTAACACCGCCCATGCAATCTGCCATTAAGGGACATGATGTGCTTTGAGGCCTTTCTTTATCCTCATTTGCAAGAGATATACTACAGCCTTGTCGACTGGTTTGTCCCTTGCCTAAGCACTAATTTAGACTAAACTGGAGCATCAAACAAAATGTCACAGTTTGAGGAGCGTTTTCCATCAGGAATAGTCTCTCCAGAGGAGGTAAAAAGACAGAGGCAGAGAGTGGTTAAAGCATTTTAAACAGAGCCAGTGGTATTTTGCTAGCCTGTCTTCTTGCTGCATTGATTTGAAAGACTGCTTTATGCGAAAATGAAGGTTAAATCATGAGAAATGTCAACATTTGAATACGTTTCATGAACAAATACTGATTTGATGTATCCCAGCTAGAAACTTTGTTTCTGTTAACTTGTTTGCTGTTTTAAGATGCACTCAAAAATGCACTTTTAATGTGTTTTTAATGGGGTAGAATTGCTTGAATGGTCTTCAGATCTTTCAGCACTTCTGCCACCCACTGCCGTCCCAATTCAGACTCTGCTGACTATAGACAATGAGACTAAAACTATAATAACCATCAAGATAAAAGCTATGAAGAATTTGAAACAGAACCGAGCCGACAATTATGTTCTGTGTCGTTCATTTAGGTGAGCTTGCTTCTTTCTAATATGAATCTCACTGGAGGCACTGCCTTAGGCTCAGAGCTGTACTCAGACTACAAATCACCTATTCTGTTTCTGATTACCTTAAATGCTGCTTCATCATCCTGTTTTAACATTAACATGGCTTATGTTTGGACAGAGTCAACAACCATAGGACAAAATGCTGGAGGCTTGCTAAGGGCTGTTATCGGAGAGGTTAGAATGAGGATTACCCATAAAATGCGCTCCTTATTCACTTTAATATGTTCTTTAAGCCCAACAGTACAGTGTTATTTTTAAGGTTAGCAATAACGTAATCTAACGTAATGACCCAGTGGGCTGGTTATAAAATATTCTCAATAAAAAATGTTGCCATTGTCATGTATGTAGAAAAATGTGACTTTCCCTAGCCTGAAAAGATAAGAAACATACGCTGTAAATTAAACTGGGATTATCTAGACTGTGCCTTGTAGTACACAAATCCCTAGCGTTGCCCACTCCCTGGCTTACCCTCTAAAAATGTCATAATATTAAGCTTAAAATATTGTCTGCTTTACTCACTCTTTAATAATTACCCCCATCCTAAAAATACAGATCAATTAGCCTTTAGCTCGTGCCTGAACCATGTGCCGTGAGCCGTGGCAAGGTAGCGTACTGGAGACTGCAGCGTGGCACAGGCTCAATACCAGACTATGGGTGACTGGGGTGGTGTTCCAAATGGCACCCTAGTGTCTGTTTAGGCAGCAATTTGTGACTCAACCTGGGTGTAATTGACGTGAATGAGCCTCCAGCCCCCACATACTAATTATAATGAGTCGAGAGGACAGGGGGGTGGGGAGCAACGGGAGCCCAGCAGGTGACCCTGTGATGTCTGCGTGCTCTGGGCTCCAATCCCATGACCCGAACGGACCTCCATGATTAAACAGACCTGTTGTGTTCAGCCAGAGAGCTAATTGTTGTGTCATTAAAGGGCATTGATTACAGTCCTGCCTCACTGTTTACTGCCTCTGAAAATGATACAAGTCCATTATGATGCCTGATGAAAGTAATCAATCACTGACTGGGAGCAATTACCTTTTAATTTTGTGTCTGAAGGCACATGCCTATTCCTAAATAATACATTGTTTGGACCAGGGCACATCATGGGAAGACATTGAAAAGAAATTGATGTTCTGGACAGAGTGGATAAAAAATTATACTTAACAAAAAAGATGCTAACTATGGGTGATTTCCAATGAACCATTTTATTTTAAAAGAGAAAGATTTTAATTTGTGGGCTCAGCATGTTAGATTTCATAACTTCTGTCCAGCATTTTCATTTTCGGCCTCTTTCAAGTTTAGAGCAAAAACTAAGTTAGTGCAAAGCAATGTTTTCATGAGCAAATGTTTTAAATGAAAGAGCTATCTCAGGGGTGCATTCTTTGATTTTGTGTATTTGATAGAGAGAAATTGTTGTGAGCTACATTTAGATAAGCTGTGGTACTAGTAAGCCGTGGTAATTATTAAATGTAGGTTGTATTTGTGAAAGTATTTATCAGAAAATTATTTTCAATGAAATAATGAAATGGATTTAAGATATTGAGCCATAATTTAATTTATGACATGACTGATTGAACTTAAATGGCCATGTATACTCAATTTAAATGCTATTTAATTAGTAGATATATGATTAGTAGATATATGAGCAAAAACTTAATCATGATAATTAAGTAAATTTGTATGTATTTAAATTAATTAATTAATACATTTGTATGAGGCAACACATTTGCACATATTTTAAGTATCATAAGTATGTAGGAGTATGAGGATTTAGATTGCAGGGGTAGGCAAGTGGTTTCAGCCACAGGTCACTGTTTATCATAGCAGATGGATGACTGAACATATTTATTATGATCATGTACAGTAATTTGTACAATACAAAATTACCACAGATTATCATAAAAGGAGATTATGTTAGAAAATAATGTTATTCCCAGATTTCATTATGTACAATTACATAATCTCTCTAAATTATTTCCCAAATTTAGCTGAATTTTTGGTGAGTTATGTCTCTGACATACCACCTTCCCACCAAAGTACCCTCAATCCTATTTGCAGGTAGCAAATGGCAAGAGCATTCAGAGCCGTCCACTACTTCCTAACAGCAGTACCTTAAGGTCACTCCCATTAAGTCTCATTCTGTTGATCCTCCGTCCACTGGGTCTGGAAGAGTCAATCCAGTAAATGAACTCCTTCCTGTAATCAAAGTCTATGTGGATGATGTTATTCAGGCCCTGTGGATACAAGAGAAAAAAATTACTGTAGATCATATGAACATCAATGATCCTAGACAAGGCAATTATTCAGAAATTGCATACAAAAAAAACACAAAGAAATGTATTGAGTAACGAGTCAGACATTAAAGTAGAGTCACACATGAAAAATACCAAAATGACCCAAACCTGCATATTCATTAGGAGGAAGCTGCATGGAATTTTACTCTGCATAAAGGCTAAATGGACGCAAATTCAACATGAAAACCTCCTTTAAGAACTTGAATAGCATTTTGTACCGCAATTTGGTGTAATTTAGAAAATTAGCAAGTTTTGAAACCAGAAGAAAGAATAGAAAAATGCAGTGATTAATTGGTTCAACATCTTAACCTTACATTGCTTTAGTGATGTAAAGAGCAGTAAAGGAGCATTTACAACCTTCAGTGAGACTCAGGAACTTGACGCTTAAAGATGTAAGTAATTGACATACTGGCCTGTAAAACACACCTGTGCCTAGTTAATGTCCCCCCCTGTGACATTCAGTAACAATATTAATTTGGGACAATTTCCCCCTCGAGATGCCATGCCTGCCTCCAGCTATATGGTTAAACCCAGTGAAAATGGAAGAACCACCAAGATGAGCCCTAACTATCAAAAGAAATAAAAGCGAGGTGAATGTCTTGCTGTCATGCTCAAAAGATAACCCCCCCCACTGTGCCAGCCCTGTCAGTCAGAAAGGAATGTCTCTCTCCAAACAACCGCACCCCTCCCCTTCGCTATGCTGCGCAACGAGTGCAAGGATAAGGTGTCAGACAATTTGACAGGCTGTAGCGGACTTCTTCATCAGATTATCAACACCCTCGAAGACAGCCTGTGCCAAAGCGTCCTCAGGGACCTCTTTGGGGGAGCACTCTTTTCGGTACAGCTCCTAGGGCTGACTAGCAACGCTCCACTTGTAAGAACTGTGCAAAGATTGACTCAATCTCTTACGTTACACTAACAAATTACACTTACGCCACAAATTACACTTACACTACAAATGCAGGGAAAGACTGAGGTCAAAAGTAGGTACATTGTATTTGAGCCTGTCATTCAAGTGAATGATGTTGATTGTGTGCCTAATTGTATAAAAATGAGGGAAATCAAACTCAAATCACGTATACAGTAATGTGATTAGGTGAAGATATATTCCATGTGAATTAAAGGGTTAATAGTGTACACTGATTATATCATCTTAGAATTACATAAAATCATTAGTATTTTGATCTACACTGAACATGTAATGGTGTGATGCACTGAAACAAGGTCTGTGGAGTGTCAGCCAGACATTAATGCGGCAGGACCATTTAGTGGAGACGACCATATGCAGATCTGTCACTTCAGCTTCCATTAAAGCTAACATGGTGATTAAAGTGAATGACTTCTGCCGAGGCCAGCCAGGCCACTCCACAGACAGGAAATGATTCTCAGTAGCCCCTATAGAATTCCCTCAGGTTAAACACCTTTCTCAGAGTGTATGATTCATATAATAAACCTGGGATTCAAGTGGGTCATATGACAGTGGTGATGACTTCTAACTATGATTGAAAAAGACCTTTCCATAGGGACCTGGGTAATACTATTTCCCTGAGTCAATCAACACAAGCAGGTTGACTCCCCCTCTGGGAGTATGGCTGAAGCATCACATTGAAATTGGAAATTTGACAAGCCAGAGAATGACAGAGGCATGTAATCCAATGGTTGAAGCTAGAAGGCAGACAGGGTATGTGATTTAGAACTCTCTCTGTAAGAGGTTGCTGTGAGTTTTCTAAATCAATATAGAAGTTTTGATCTTTTCGCAACAACCACGTTACCAAAACCTATTATATATCTGAACAAGAGGTTGTTAGAAAGCTGTTCACTGAATACAGTGAGTGCCCTCATAACTTCTCAGGAAGCTGAGAGACCTGGGACCGGACCTTGCCTGGCGCAACTGGATCCTTGACTTCCTGACGGACTGACCCTAAGGTTGTTTGGCTACCTCCTCCGTGCCGGCCCTAAACACACAGGCCTTACAAGGGTCCAAGCTCATTCCCCTGTACTCCTTGTTCATCCTTGACTGAGTGGCCAAAGATAACTCCAACGCAATCAAGTATGGTGATGACTGCACAACCCCTTCCGCAGTGTAAAAAAAGTCATTGATCTTCACCGTAGAATAGACAGCATGCCTACACATAGACATGTAGAGAGTCAAAAGCTTACAGTTCCTTGGCGTGCACATTTTCTCCACAAAGAGCAGCAGAGGTCACGGCATTGATGGTCCTCTGCCATCCAAGCCATGTGTTGTTTACACTACTACCAACTGACAAAGACAGTTAAGGAGCATCATTGCCAGGACAGAGAGACTGAATAAGTGTTTAGCCCCAGGCCAGCAGACTGTTAAGTGCCATATCTGCCCTGCGCCCTGATCTGCACTGTATGGCCCTTGACTCACATTCAAAATCACATGCACACATGAAACGGGAATGTGACGCATTGAGCACGCTACAGGGTTTGTTTGCTTGGTTGTGAGAATTCTCAATCCCCACAGCTTGTCAAAAAAAAAAAACAATGATGTGATTTACACTGCTAACATTTCTAAAGTTGCTATATTATCAAGTTTGGCTAGCCTATTCCTGATGACTCCTCTCAAAATCTTGAAGACTAAATAGTTTGGCCTAAGGTTGCAATTCTCACCTGCTCACATGAACTATTTCTACTTTAGTAGAGGCATGAAACTCAAGTTTTACAGGCCACATTGGGCCTTTAGGCAAATTTGCAAAATATTCCCAGCTATATTTTCAGAATTTTCCTTCCGAGAGTGCAGAAGTTTAGAAAAAGTGATGTTATTAATCTTGGAGTAGCTTAAAGAGGGGGTTAACCAAATAGAAAATCGGTTATTTCAGTACTTACATAGAGACAATATTCTCCACAAAACTGTTGTTATATATGCACATTGCTATTTTGATAAACGATACTCTAAGCATTCCCCCCTTTTCAATTCTGCCTATCTATTAATATTGATTTTGCTCACCAATTAAAATGTTTTGCTCATTGAATTCTCCTCCCAGTGCAAATTATCTCCTCATGCATCATTCCACAAATTCATTTGACATCCATCTTACTGGCGTTAACACGTTTAGCCTATAGTAATCTATCTTTATTCAGCTTCCCAAAAAACCCCGGAGTCAAGCAGAAATGTTTGTAGAAAGCCATGGCAAGCATGCAGAAAAGGTTACAGCGAGGAGCCAGGCCTGCAGCCACTATATCTATGTGACAGCTTCCACCAGGTAGCTATTGGTTCAGCCAGATTGACCCATGTTTTTTGAGCTGTAGAGTCTCTCCCTATAGTTACCTTGACAACAGGATCCGCCGATTGTACATGTAAGTAGATTGCTAATCTCAAAGCTAGTTCAAAATATTTATTTGTTTTTTGCATAATTTACTAACTAGTAATGGGCATTGAAGTTACTAAGTGCTTGGTGGTTAAAGTTAGTGCAATTACCATCTGCATAAGCAGATAACATTAGCTCACAATTTCACAATCAGCAACTTATTAAAATCAATACTGGGGTTATGTAACACCAATGAGTGTTAATTTCACTTGTAGAGTTTACTCCCAAATCAACACTTGTAGTTACAATTAAAAATCCAGATGACACTGGCCAATTTGCTGTGTACTGTATTCTTAAGGTTTCCCCTTACCTGTTTCAAAATGGTGTAATTTGATCCATCCACACTTAGTTTCCTGATTTCATGATGATCTGCCAGTATGAGAAAAGGTTCCTCCACTGAAAAGAAGAAACAGTTACATTTAACAACTGCCTTTCTTCAACATTTATGCTGTTCGGTCCCCAATTGAGGCAAGTTGACACAAATTGCTCCCCAGGGTGTTGCTGTAAATGACAATGGGTTCTCAATCAACTCACCTGGCAAAATAAACCATATCCACAAACATCCTTCAGAATGAAGTAAAAATGTATTTCACAGAAACACTATCATCAGACTAACCTACTGGCATATTACAGTAGAAACCTGATAGATCTAAAAATTGGTAACTTTAGAACAAGCTTTCACAATTGATATTGAAAGTTTTTGGACCCACCATTATATTTTGGACCCACCACAAATATTTGCAATTTCGACCAATTATACCATTTTTAAGCAAATATCCAGCAAAATCTATGCATTTGTACATGGCTTATGCTGTGTTTTTATGGTGAATCATGATAGAAATGGAGCAGGATCTAGCCAGTTTGAGGAATATAATAATAATACTGAATAATAATATAATATATATATAATATAAAAATAATATATTAAAAATAATACAAATTATTGTCCAACGTTATTGTAAAAAACAAATACTTTTTCTTTTTTGCATTATTCTTATTTGGTTTTGGTCCTTTACACAAAGTTTTTCCATCTCAAAAGACAAGATATCTATTAAAAAAATTGCAAAGCAATTCTTCAATGCAAATCCCAGCAGGTTGCTAGCCATGAAGTCTCATAGTTTGGGATCCCTGCTGTGGAACATCATGCAAGGATTAGTTAAATTATGTGAAGTACTTTACATCACTTGTGAACCATCCTGGACTACAGTATAATAGAAGCTTGCTGCCAAGAAATGTGAATAATCTTACCCGAGAGAGCCTTGCATTTGTTCGGGTTACGCTGCAGGGCTTCGTAACCATCCACACACAGACACTTGAAGGATCCATAGGTGTTGATGCAACGCTGGCTGCAGGGCAGGCTGGAGGAACATTCGTCAACATCCACACACGTTTTCCCATCGTCTTTCAGCCGGAATCCAGGCCAACACTTGCACTGACATCACGGAAAATGGAAAATGTGTTAAGCATCTTTATTTTGCATGATTAATTGAACCAGGCAAGTCAGTAACAACAAAGTTGTATTAACAATGATGCCCTGGCAAGAGGCAAAACTGTGGGAATGGAATTAGGATATTTTTTGAGTACAACATGAAGAGAGACCTATGACAACACCACATGAAGAGAGACGTGTGACAACATTACATGAAGAGAGACCTGTGACAACATGAAGAGAGACCTGGACAACACAACATGAAGAGAGACCTGTGACAACATGAAGAGAGACCTAAGACAACAGGACATGAAGAGAGACCTGGACAACACAACATGAAGTGAGACCTGTGAAAACACCACATGAAGAGAGACTTGTAACAACATGACATGAAGAGAGACCTGTGACGACACACGAAGAGAGACCTATGACAACACAACATGAAGAAAGACCTGTCAGACAACAGAAAATGGCAGCAACACCTCCTGGTTCCAACATAGCATGACAACAAAACATGGTAATGAAATACAAAACTGCACCAACATTGTTAGGAACAGATAGCAACATTTAGCAGAGAACAACCGCTACCCTTGAAGCAGCCACAGGTGTCAGTAAAACCCATGATTCTTTAGTTATAGAATGGGGCAATAAAGAATAAATAATAGATCTTAGAGGCAAATTCCATTAATTGACTCCCGCTCTCAAATCAGCCAAGGTGTACTGTATGAGGGCCAGCACCATCTGTGTGTAGGGGTTAGTCATTGGCATGGTTACCTTGCCTCCATGTGGCAGCTTAGGTGGCTGTTAACTCAATCACAGCACATTCTAACGGGCACTTCTGCGAGGGTGCATTGTCACAAGAAACAGAATGGCATTGGATGTGCTTTGGAGGACACATGTCCATAGTCACGCAAAGCAGGGGTGCTGCAGCCACCCCTGTTGAAGCCCCTGAGGAGATTTTGAAAAGAGATTACTTATAGCTTTGTATTCTCCCCTTTATCAATTTGCTTCCTTTTTATGTCACACTGCCGGAACAGGTGCGCTACCCTCACAAAACAAGCGTGGTATGCTATTAAGATATGTTCAGCACCCTCTGATCAAAATAACTTATCGCCGCTTTGCATTTCTCTGGATTTCAACTCTACCAAGTGCTCTGGGAGTTGCAGCGATGAAGTACGGCACTGGGGAGGAAAATTGGGAAAAAGCAAAAAAAAAAAAAAGTGATTTACAACATGATGTTAGATGGTTCCTCACCCTGAAGGTAGTCTACAGGCAAGATAAACTGCAATCTATGGTAAATTTTTCTTAAAACAGACATTAACTTTATTCACCGCTAGCTAAAATATATGGAAATGATGGGGGCTTGTGAGCATGTTTCTTTAATTGCCAAATTACCTTTAAAGATGGAGACTGGGACTACTGCGATTAACTAAATCATTCTTTAATACTCCCATATTGGGCTAAATGTATAACATGTTGTTTATATGTGCATTATCTAAGCAGATTCACTATCATATCTCAGTTAGCAATTAAATTCCAGGTTTGAATGCATATGGTTCTGATGACAAGGCTCACATCTATACATGACATAGTACACAGTTTTTGGGCAGCCCTTTCTAGCTTGACAGTACCACTTTTACAACCAGTGCACACGAATTGCAGACTGCATTTTTAATCAATATAAACCAAATAAAGACTTAATCTCTGTCATTTTAAACTTGCTCACATGCCTCCATCACTTTCATAGATGTGTTAGTATAGTGGTTGCTAAAGTTAGCTTTATTTTTGTAATGTCAGTTTAGGGGAAGTGAATCATGCATTACAGTTTCTGTAGGCATTTACATGACTTTTAGGGTAAGGAACTATCAATGATCAAGTTGTAAACAGTAATAGTATGTCTTGACATGATTTTTGACAAATTGTCTGGTTGCTTGCTACAGCAAACTGAAGTAGGATGCAGGAAAGACCCAGGTGCTGCATTAGTTGTGGAGACCATTATAGAATAATACTAGATGCATGTAACGAAAAGGGCTTTAAGATGACTAGATTAAAACAGTAATGTACTACTAACAATTTTATACCTCATACTGTTTTGTCTCCTTCTCTCCTCCAAACCTACGCTCTCAGCCCCTACAGATGGTCATGCATCATCAAAGTCTTTGTTCTCTTTCACCTACTGCTCTCTACTCCTCTATCCTATAATCCATCCCATCTGCTAAATCCTTCTCATCTTTACACACCAAGTCACTTTGGCTCCATCATATACTGTCATTGTCTCTCCCACTATTGCTATATGGACGACAGTGAAACTTTTAGAAGTTTTTTTCTTTAACCCCACTAAGACACCTAGGTGCCGAGACTAATTTCTACTTGTATGGCTGACCTCTCTGCTTGGATGTCTGCCTATCACCTCAAAGTGACCCTAAACAGGACAGAGCTGCTGTTCCAGTCCATTTTTGAAGTCCTCCCTGTTATCGTTGACAACTACGTGATGTCCCCCGCCCAGATGCAAAGACCCTAGGTGTTACGCTGGATAACACCCTGATGTTTTCAGCAAATGAGGGGACTGCTCCCGCATGTTTGTGCTTTACAACATTTGTAGATTATGACCTTCCTTCACACGAAACGGCACAGCCACTAATCCGAGTACTTGTCTTCGTAAGTCTATAATCCTGAGACTTAATGTTGGCAAGTCTCCCTGGTTGTGCCTTCAACACCCAGCAACTTATTTAGAATGACACAGCCCACCTGATGTTCAAACTTCACAAGATCTTGCAAATCAGTCACTACGCTGGCTTTCAGTTGAAGCTTGCATCCACTAACTTCAGGCAATGCTCAAACACTACATCCTTACCCAAGCTCTTTGCTCTACCGTATATGGCCTCTTGGCTTTCCCAACCCTCTGCGAGGACAGCTCCCAGTCGGCCTAGCCACAGCTTCTCCTTTTCCCTTCACCCCAAATGTGAAGCCAGTTTTCCCTTGAAATTAAGACATCAGAGACCCTGCACATTTTCAAAAAACTTTTGAAACTCTACCTTTTTTAAAGACTGTCCCACAGTGTATTTCTCTTCATTCTAACATAGATCTTGTAGAATCACACCAAAAAACAACAAACTTTGGAACTATTTATGCTTTCAAAGCAAAAAGAAATACAATTACATTATGCTAAAAACGCTACTACACCCCTACATTTATCACATGGCTAAAATTGGAGTCAAGTGTATCAACAGGTGCACATTATAAGAAAATCATTAGTGAGTAACCTAGGAGGATCCAGCCTTCCGTAAATATTAGAAACTTGCTGTGGTTTGGTCTCAACCATATAGGTGTGTGGGAAAACATTATATCAAGGTCAAAAGACCTATCCAAGGCCCTCTAACCATACTCTAACTGTACAAAGTTGGCCAACATGGGAGGTCAGAAATGATGAAGCCTCTGCCCTCAAAATAAGAGTATCAAGACACGGCTGATTTCTGCCATAGGACAACTGGGTAAAGACCAAATTTACTGGAGCAAAATAATCTGGACAGATGATTTAAAGGTGGAGTTGTTTGGCCGCAATGCCAGATGCCATATTTGGTGAAAACAAATCACTGCCTTTGAACAGAATGTAAAGCATGGAGGCAGTGGCAACATGGTTTGAGGCTGCTTTGCTGCCCCAGGGCATGGCAAGAGTGTCATCATGGGTCAACCATGAATTCCATATTGTACCTCTGAATTTTACAGGAGAATGCGGGGCAATCTGTCAAAAAGATGAAATTGAATTAAATATGAATCTTGCAACAGGACAGTGATCCAAAACACATAAGCAAAGCTACAGGAAAACGTCGCAAAAAAAGCAATGGCGCATTATGTAATAGCAAAGTCAAAGCCCGGATCTCAATCCTATCGAAATGCTCAGGGGGACTTGAACATGATAACATTTGAAGGAGTACTGTAAAGGAAAGTTGGTAAAAACACAGTGTAATAAACTGATCGACAATTACAAGAAATTTCATTTTTCAGACAAATGGTGTAAGACCAGCTATTGAAGCTCAGGGTGGACGTTTTTTTCTTCACACTATGAAAATGCATTTCTGTCCACTTTTAATAAATAAATGAATGCAAAATATAATCTGTCATTTGTTCATTTAGGTTACCTTTATCTGTCAATATTGTTGAAGTAAAGATTAAAAATCCATATGTCCGAACACACAAAGGAAAAAGACAACTTTTCCAGGGGGTGTATTTACTTTTTTACGACTTTTATTAGCCAATTCAGATATTCAGTGAAAGATTCAGGGTCATCACGGTGTTCCTGTCTTTTGCGTAATGTTTCAGACAATACCTGAAGCAAATTTGGCTGGACTGTGTGTTTGAGGTGACAAATTTGGCTGGACTGTTTGTCTTAAGACTGAGGTGACATACAGTGTCCATGAATGCAGGAACATGTCTTTACAATTCAAACAGGCCAAATTGTTGATCCACTGTGATGCAGATTTACTGTATTTGCTAAAGATTACTCATGGATTAATTAAAATGCGTTGCAGACAGCTAGACATTCCCCTACATTGCCAAACTAAATTCACATTTTTTTCCAGCACAGCTACTCAAAAACTAAAACAACACTACTAAAAAAACTGGAAGTATGATGACATACTTTAAACGTCCTGGTGCAAGAACAAAAAAAAATATTAAACAATTCGCTGCAACTCCTGCCCACAGTATCTCTAAGTGCTTGAATCAGCTATTACAGGTCCCTGCTTAAATCTCTCTCTGATCCAGAGTTCTAACCTTGAGGGCCTTTCTGCTGATCTTTCTGTTCAGACCTACAGATGGATGAGCTAGGGGTCTGCATTGATGTGCTCTCTGATCGTTCGGCAGTGTTATGCTTCAGTCTCTAGACAGCCAGACCGGGGAAGACATTTTACTCTGTCCTTCTTGGTCATTTTGTGATGCACAGAGCAGGGGGCAGGGGAAAGCAGGGGGAATCAGAAGGGGGGCAGTGGGGGAACCCAGAGTGAGGTCAAGGGTGTGTTATTCTGACATCTTTGATGGCTGTGGGGTCACCCCGGTGCGACGGCCATGCCCTGGATCCAGATCTGACAGCAGAGTACAACGGTCTCTCCTCAGCAGCCCTCAGCACAACTGTCCCTCTCTGGCCGTGTCTCAAATGGAACCATTATTTCCTAAAGGGCCCAAAGAACTGGGCAAACGTATTTCACTACAGGGAAATAGGGTGCAATAAGATGCAGCATCTTTATCTGGAGGCTGACTGCCAGCTGCCAAGGATCCCAGCAAACAAACAGCTAGCATGAAAGCTTCTCAAAACCATTTACTAAACTTTCATCAGTCATATCCATGGCAGAGGTTTGTGAACGATGACAGGATCCTACTGGGATGCGTGTATAACCTTGTTTGATGGTGTTTGTGTGGGTAAGCCTAATAAACAATACAATCAATCATTTGAATCCCGCACACAGATAATAATGTTATCATGGTCTTCTTCATACAAAAAAATATGAGCAACAGTTGCCTTGATCAAAGACAGATTATTTGTGCACTTATTCAAAACATTTTTATTGTTCTTTCGGGTAATATCGGTACGGCCTCTAGTAGGTAATCCACTGTGTCTCCGACATGACATCTAGAACTAAAACATCTAGAACTAAAACCCACGTAGAGGACACTTTCTGACTATATCGTACACTGCACATGCTGTCCAATCTATAACAAGGCCAGAAAGTTGTCATCCTTACCTTGTATCCAACAGTAAGATCCTGACAGTCCTGTGTACAGCCACTGACTCGGCGATTCAGACATTCATTCACGTTGCAGTTCTTCTCATCGGACTGGTCTCCACAGTCATCTTTCCTGTCACACAGACTCCCTTCAGAGATGCAGCGTCCATTGGAACACATGAAGAAAGAACCGTTGCACAGGCTCCCTGAAAGATCATTTACGACTGTCAGTGGTGAGACAGAACACATTTCCGATGCACATACCGCATTGTGGTGAATTAGATTTACTGTATAAAATATCACTATATAGATGGATGCTCTCATTGCTTTTATTACTAATGTTTGTTTCTTTTCTCGTTTATAGTAGTTAGACTGCTGACAGAAATGGATTAGCTTCAGAGAGAGACCCGAACCGCAGGTGCCCATACTACCTGGAGCCAAACTAACAACAGGATATTATAGTACCTGCAGCCAGACTAGCTGTGACCAAGAATTTGAACATCAGCAAACTACACTACCTGCGGCGAGGCATTTAAGATTCAGGGGCAGTTCATCAGATTGGTCTGGACAGTCTGGGTAGCCGTCACACTCCCACTGAGCACTGAGCAGGCAGCGGCCATCCCCGCAGCGAAACTCCTCAGGTTCACAGGACCGGTACTCTGCAAGGAAACACAGACATTAACTGACAGTCATACAAACACGTCGTGACAGTTCCGTAAGATTACCGAAAAAGCCATTCCGCTTCCAACAAATGTCCAACTGTTACCGTTCATCGTTATAATAACGCATAGCCTGCGTTAAACCTTTGACCGCCCTGTGTTAGGAAATGAAGACTAAGCAACAAATGCACTTGCCACATTCGAGCGACTCGTCAGATCCGTCGCCGCAGTCGTAGTCATGGTCACAGACGAAACGCTGAGGGACGCAGGCTTTGTTGTGACAACGGAAGGAGTTGTCATCACATGTGTTGTTGGGTGCTGCGGAGAGCAGGTGAGAACCATGTTTGAAGGGTTACACTGTGAGTGCAACATCCTGGCACTTGAGAAAGGTGGCATCAAAATAAATATGTTCACAACAGGGAGCCAGCAGTGGATGAAGGAGGGTGGGGGTGGTGTAGTTTCAGTTCAGTGGCACTTTCCAGGAATTTCTCTCACCACTTAAAAAGGAGTGTTTCAGAAATGCCAGTATTTGCCATCTATACTTACATAGATCAGATAACAATTAATATGGAGGGTCATTGCAATCGTACCACATCCAGCTGCAGCCAGTTCGTCGCTGCCATCGGGACAGTCTCTTTCCCCGTCACAGAGCCAGCGTTTGGGCACACAAGCGTAGGACCCAGGGCAGCTGAATAAGCCTGGAGCACACGTCACCAAACCTGAGGGGAAAATAGGGAAGAAGGCATCAAGGGGTCAAAAGGGGCTAAGCTGAACTAGGGCAGGTCAAGCAACCCGCAGCGAGTTTAGTTGAACTTTGAACAAAGACGATTATTATTAGCTACAACATAAAGGATGGCAATATGATCATCTTCATTCCATTTATGCGGCTTACATTCAAGCAAAGGCTTGCATTTTAGAAGATCTATTATATTTTACATGGCCTCAGAGACAATAGAAAGCAATGAATAAAATCATTAAACTGTGACAATGATGGTAAGTACATTCGCTAGGTAATGTTCAAAACGTACTTCCTTGTTTTAATTGCAATAGTGTAGGGAAAAAGCTTTGGGTAATATCATTATTATTGCCTTGACATAGCCAGTAATAACCAATTATACCATTATTCTCAGCCTATGTATTTATTTTTGCATGATTATTTCTGTTTATAGGGAAAATTCATCATTGTTCCATCTCATTTGCACCGTGAAATTCCTATGCCTCCTAACCTTAATAAAGCTTCCCTCACCACTACTACATTTCTTTATTCTAATGTTTCTAATTTCTCTTACTAGAACTGAGCTGCCCAATATTTGTCCTGGATGGCAAAAACACTTCTGGTTTTCATCCTATAATTATAACAAAGCTCTCATACAGACCTGGGCTAGCCAGTGAGTGCAACTTACTATTAGGTAGAGACCCTCCAGAATGAGGTAGAGACCCTCCAGGGTGAAGATAGGGCAGGCCGTGTCTAGAAACTCGAGTCAAACTAAAAAGTGCCCCGCTGGTCTAAAACAATGATGCAACGCAATGACGTCCTTCCAACCACAGTTTTAGTTTGGTCTCAAAATGCATGTTGCACAGTGTTAGCCTCCCCTTAGAGGACTTACCACAGATCTGCACACTCTCATCCAGTCCATCCTCACAGTCGTTCTCCCCGTCACACAGCCACTGCTTGGCAATGCACTTGTTCTTGGAGCAGGCGAACTGGTTCCAGAGGCAAGACGAGTCTAGGAAGGAAGCAGCAAATCCAAACAAACAAGTAAAAAAACAACAAGAAAACAGGTCAAAAACAACAAGTCCAATCAGTAATTTTCCGTCAAAGCACAAGTAGCCGGGTTTCTTATCTGCCCCCTGGACTTTCTATTTTCAGAGAGGGCCTTGCAGGCAAGTAGAAGATCTAGTGTGTGTTTTGGCTTCTTACGCTTTTTAGGGGTCTTAAGGCCAGCTGATTGGTTAAAAATAATGAAATAAAAAATAAAAGGCCAGAGCTCGCTCAATGCAAATAGGCAGAATAGGGCATATTGCAAAGCAGTTGACTGAGGCAGAAGGATATGTTGACGTCGTCATGCACAGACTTGATAACAAAGGTCAAACATCATGGGCATTCAGCTAAAAAGAAAAGCCAATGTAGCTTATCTTAAGATATTGGCACAAGCGGATCAGCAATGGCTGAACTCAATGGTGAGTTGTACTAGCCCACAATAGGAAGTATAGCCTAACATTATGTAAAGGGTCTTTACCACTGGGTGAGCCAGGACACTGGGTGAGCTAGGAAGGTTAAGTAGGCAATACTGTAGAAAATATACACTCTGTATTTACTTACTTTTCATTGGCCTACACTATCAAAACATTGACACAGGAACTCTGAAGGGGAGAGGGAGGCAGCTATGCGATTATAACAGCATAAGGTTGTGATTACACAGCCACCTCTCCTTTCCACTTTCCATATATATTTTATAGGTTACATGTTTTAACATGATCCTATGTGCCAGTTAGGTTATGAATAGCCAATGCTCTTACGAAGGAAAAATGTGATGTGCTCTTGTGTGTTTAAGATGCGCTGGTGGCTTTGATTAATGGGTTTGTTGACGGTGGAGAATGAGTGTTTCAAAGTATGAAAGCAGACTGGAGCTGGTGTTAAGACAAGGAGCAGAGCATGCGTAATTTGATAAGAGCTCTGAGTGTGTCTTCATATTATTTCTCAGGCTTAAAAATCTCCCTTCAGAAAATGTCTTACATTTACACACTTCTGTTGTTGTATTGTGGTCTGACACTGATTCATAGTCTGGCAGTCAATTTGAAAGTCGAAAACGCAAATGTGGACCAAATTTTAAATTGCATGCAGAAGTTACGCTTTGCTCCTTGGTTAGCTGGACTGTCACACATAATTCTTGTGTATTTGATGTATAATTAGTGCCCCACTTTCCTACTTCATTTTTGGACACAACATTTGCAGTACATTTTAGCTATGAAGTAGGTGCAGTAGGTGCTATTCTCCACAGCGACTAACAGTTAATACATTCATCTGAAAGTACAGCTAGGTAAATCACAACAGTCATAAGCCATGTTTTTATCCACAGTTATCATGTGAGTAATGTCATGCAGTAAAAATCTAATCATGCTACGTTTGACAGCATCTGTCTGTAAAATGTTATTGATGTCGATAGACAATTTTGTTTAACGTAGTGGGATCATTTTTTCTCTGCAAAATGTATTATGCCTGAATTGGTGTTGAAAATGTGTTTATCTCCAACGACAAATGGCCTGTTGTTTGAGCATTTGACCAGTAAGTGACAGGTTGCTAGATAGAATCCCTGAGCTGACAAGGGAAAAAGTAAATGAGTTTCTTGGACTACAAATGAAATAAGTTACAAGGAATTTCACCTAATGGTAATACTGCCTGTTCCGGAGCTTTTTTCTAATGAAATGATCTTCTGCTGACATGATGATAAAAGATAAGTAAGTAATCCTCACTCTTCAGTGCAAAAGTTTGATCATGTGGTCTACACACATTATTTATGAGCTGTTGGCTACAGCATAGGTGCCCAGACCAGAGTTTGCACTTAGTTTATGTGACAGAACTATTTGTACAGTCGAAGAGGCAATGGAGTTACAACAAACTTTAGGTATTTATTTGGTACATGTAATATTAAGGGGGCTTTTCCAAACAAGATCACACTGCTTTTCACAGAAGCCTTATACTGTTGAACTGGACATAAATGCCTACAGTATGTGAAGGAGAAACAGTCAGGAACACATCTTCATATATAGATAAATTTGACTAACAGAGCCTCCATCCCTTGAAGACACAGATCAAATGCCTGTCTCTCTCGGATATCTCAAAAAACCCATTCTTGAGAGGCTAATATTTCATATATTAGGTTTCAGTGGTATTTCACAGTATGGAGGAAGCTCGAAAGACATTTTCCAATGACATTCTCAAGATGCTAATATTTCATATCTTTCATAGCTTCAGTGGTATTTCACTGCACAGGGAAAGCTCATCAATCGTTTTCCAACGACAGACAAATATTTCATCTATAATCAGTTGTGAAATACTTTGATTTTATTTTAAGCTTCGTCCTTTAGTTTCAGATTATCAGTAGCTATGGCTTTTTTGTGGGGTAATTTATTAAAATGTATTTTTCATGAAAATGTCGCTACCACATATCTAACAAATGTAATGCCATCTAGACAGCAGTATTATTCTGCTCAACTTGTAATGGCGCTACAGTTCATTTACAAGACTTAACACCCTTATAAAAAATGTATATACATGCAATAAATGTTGTGGCAATGAAACTACCTGTCTGAAGTCAGTTAAATTAATTGAATGTCATTATGTTCTCTTTTTTCCTAAATTGAACACTGCAATTCAATTTAAGCTCAAATCAATGACAAAATATGACATTTTCAAGACATAAGTGGCAACATGGGCTGTAAAAATAAAGGGATATACCACCTTTAAAAAGTCAAGCAGTAAACATGGTTAACGAACTTTGAATTAAACAATCCTCTCATTCATTGAATTTCAATAAGGAAGCATGATCTTCCTCTTCAAGAGAGTTAACATGTTTGACATTGTTGTTTGGCTATTGTGGCAAAGTTAATGAATTCCTCCTCAGTAGCTTTATTATAGGATTTATTAATCAAAAGCCTATATGTGATGCAAGTACCGATAAGAAATACCACCTTTGTGGCAGTCAAACGTTCATCTTCTTTGCTTTGATGGCAAACTCAGTGAGACGTAAACAGTATGCATAAATAAGTAATTGGTTTGAAAAGCAAATTATATTTACACAGACCACAACTCAATTATAATCTGTCTAATTGGACGGACCTTTACTTTGTCATGGTAAGCTGCGCATACATTACAGCGGATCAAAGAGTTGGGCAAGAAGTGTGCTCGTCTTCGCCGGTTGGAGAGTTCCATATGCGGGGTTCAGTGTGAAACGTTCCGTGTGGGAGAACATCAGTGTCATCCCTTCAGATGCCAGCCACTTCCCAGTGAACCACATGCTTCCATCACTGGTAACAATCCAGAATGACTGATGGCTAATTAATTCATCGCTACAACCAAGGGGAGAATATGCTATTGAAAGCCAGAAAAAAAAAACAATGTCCTTTAAAAGAGGATCTATTAGAAATTCTGAGCTAGTGTTACGCTAGCACACACAAGTAGGGTTGTAGATCAGCTTGGAAAGGCAATTAATTGCACAATGAGGAACAACAACAGAATATGAAGTAAAGACATGGCTCTTTGACACGACGTACAAATTACTCTAATCATTGCTGATTTGTCACGGCAAACCATGGATGTGCGGCCCCCTGTGGCTGTCTAAAAATATTTCTGATGAGCCCACCGATAACGGTCTCTTTGTGATGGAATGTCTCAACCCACGTGTGCCAACAAATATACAGTGGCAAAGCTGACACTCATCCGCCCAGTCGCCGTCTTCCTGTCCATGTAATACAATGAATTTGCAAATGTGTTATTCAGAGACGCCGTCTCGTCGTAATGTTGTGGCCTGTCGACATAGCAAAGCCTTACCGCACTGAAACTCATCTGCCCCGTCCTCACAGTCCTTCTGTCCGTCACACAGCCACACGCTGGAGATGCAGTTGCCGCTGGGGCATGCGAAGTGACCCTCCTCACACTTCTGCCCATGGGAAACTGGGACACACAACAATGGAAGAAAAGAGCCGTCTGGGTATAAGAGGTGATTCATTGGCGATTCAGTAATGATTCGGGTCATTATCTTTTCCCTACGATCTCTCAGAATCGCTAATTCTGGTGCCCTTAATCACTTTAGAAAATGATATCTAAGTTTTATTATTCTGTGAGTCTTCCCTAATTGTAGCTGACTTCCTCAATGTGTCGGAAGAGATGAGACGAAGACTCACCCTGGCAGTTGGTCTCGTCTGCGTAATCTCCACAGTCATTGGCTCCATCACAGATCCAGGACGGGTGGATGCACATGGAGGTTGAGTTACAGCTGATAAAGCCTTTCTCTTTCACACCCAGTTTGTAGAAGTCAGAGCAGTCTGTGTGGTCTACACAAGAACATCAGCTATCTAAACAATAGCTATTACAAATTCACAAACAGTCACTAACACATATGTATGGTATACATAGGTAAAAGTAACATTAACAAGTAAATTAAGTTAATTGTTTACCTGTTTAATAAACTAACATAATATTTCTTTAGGGTAGGGCCTACTCCATGCTTATACCAACCAAATCTGAATTAATATTTAACCTGATGGTATATACTACATTTCTAATCCATCTCTCTATTCAGCCTGTCTGCCTGTGCTTATCTGGTTTGAGCTGTACTTATAGTGAACGTGAATAGGCCTATTGCAACATACTTACGACAGCAATTTGCGCAAGGGAGAAGTGTTCAGGTAGCCTATTTCATGACAATTCCATTAGAGATATTCATACTCTATTTAAAGTTATGGAGTAGGACTGTTCTAAAGGTGTTTTGTTGAAATATATCTGAGTTTTTTCATTCACAATCACAATGGAAATATTGTAAAACACTGCTGATTTTCTGTATAAGGTGACAAGAAATGTCTTTCAGTAGCTCTGAAGGGGAAACTACATTACCAAAAAAAAATTTTTTACATTGTCCCCAGACCTCAAATGTGCTCTCCTGATGTGCTCTAAATATTGCTATGAACTTTGAAAGCCATTTTCTTTACAAATATAAAAATGGAAACCAGTGCATATCTAACCAGGAGCCTCATTTTTCTATTATATCCTTACTGCTACCAGCATACTTGCATTGTACAGTTTAGGTTGGCCTGACAGTGAAAGACCAAGAGACCTCGGAGATGGAACATTTTAGGTCATTTAGAGTAGCCTACATCATCGCTTGACACAAAATGTGTCACAAAGGGCACCATTCCTTCTCCAGTTTGGCCATTTGGGAAATCTGCAGCGAAATTAGAGTGTAATACTCCTCCCCAGGAACCACTACCACTGGTAATGCTGAATGACTGAACCCAAGAGATCCATCACTGGTGATGAGACAACCGTATTAGCATCGTAACACTTACTGCAGTGTTTCTCATCTGACGCGTCAGCACAGTCAATGACCTGGTTACACCAGGCTGAGCTGGAAATACAGGTCCCGTCCTGGCACGATGATTCAGACGACGCACACGTGACATCTGAAAAGGGTCAAAGAAATGAACACTTCAGATAGGCTGTTAAATCTTCAGAATGTTAAGAGAGACAGACAGGGAGAGAGTTGTTAATAGTGTTTTCCAGGTAGATGACTGAAGTAAGTAGCCTATGTCCAGGTATTTTTTACGGAATCAGGTTTACAGTATGTGTCAGTGTGTGTGTGTACATGTTGGCGTATGGCCATGTTTGATATCAACTTAAAAAATAAAAAAGATATAGGAGTCATCAACATTTTTAAGGACTTATTTATGATCATTTAATTCATGGGAAAACCTTTTATGGCCCTATCATTTAACAAATGCACATTAAAAATGGAGACTATGCAGGAACACTATCTGTGATAGATTCATCTCAATTTATGCCTTAGTTTATTTGCCTAATAACCTAAATCAGGAAATGCCTCACAGCTGCCATTTCTTGTTATTAGACTAGCTTACATTTCTCCCGCACTAACATGGTAGCCATCTTTAAAGATCTCTACGTTATTCAATGTCAAATTAACGTAACCACACAAGAAACACAAGGTAAGAAAGTCCTAATAATTCAGTGAAAACCTATGCTGCATTAGTGGGTAAAATAAGCCACTGACCATGATTTAACTTCTAAGTAGCCAGTGGGTGAAATATGAGAAACCTGTGAAATGCATCATAGCTATACTGTATATTCTGATGACTGGAGATGGGGGTAACACATCACATTTCCCAATGCTTTTAAAACAAGGTCCAGCAATCCAGATCACCAAATCAGCCATTGGTTGCTGTTGTTACCTACAAGATATCCATCCATGCTGTATATACCATCATGCCAAACCTATACTTAGTTTACATTTCCTGAAAGTGCACACCGTGCCCCCCCAATTCATTCACTTTCTTCGGTCACCTAGCACAAGCAAAGTAGTCTGCATATTTTCTTCACGTCTTCATTCTGTGTTGCCATGTCCGCTATACATACACGTAAGAAATGGAAACATATATAACTAAACAAAAAAAAATACAATACATACAATGTCATTAGGTTTGGCTCCTCTGGGATCATGACATGATTGCGTGTATGGTACTACTAATAACAGCATCAACATCATAATATAATTCATAGCAATCCCCAAGGCAATGAGCAAGGTACGCAGCACTGATCCCCACAGACGGAAAACACATGACCCAACAGGTGGAGGCAGGGGTGGTGGGTGGGTTTTCACCCACATGCAACTGAGACCAGCGCACATCAGAACTGATTAAGTAACTTGACGATGAAATAATCAGTATGAAATTAGATATTGTGATAGGAGCGAACCCCGATGCCAGATGATGCGTGATGGCCCAATGGCCACTCAGGTTTCCTGTCTGAACTGGCAATGCTAATCAACATTGACAGGTCTAAATTAAATGGATATGGAAACGGAGTTGTTATTTTTTATTTTATTTAATGGTTGTTTAACCAGATGAGTCAATGTGCTCCTATAGAGTAATTTGTCATTAAAATCCCATACCGACTGCATGCTTCAACACTACATTACAGCTAGATGTGCCTGAAACCCAATCCCGGGGACTGTCATCCATCTTTAGAGAATCTTATTGCTGCCTCACTGCCTTTCTTAATTGTCTCTTTTCAGGTTTAAAGCACTTTAAGTTCCTGTTAAAAAATGTTAGGTTTGTTTTCCTCTGGACTAACTGCATTGAGCTGAATCACAGCCCCAGAAAAACAAAGCGTATTGGATTCGGAATACCACTTAAAAAAACAATAACAAACAGCGGTGATTCGAGCAGGTCCATGTTTGCGTGAACATTTGTAGCCAACATCCTTTTCTTCTGACTTTCTTATGAAACAGTATTCTCTGAGGAGTGCTCCTTGGTCTTTGAGTACGAGGAGCTATTTGATGTTGGGGCTCATTAAAGAGATGGGCTTAGCCCAGTGTGCAGGCTGATGGACGGACATGCAGAATTACATCCCCTCCCCCATCCCCACCACACGCCATACAGAGCGTTAGCAGACAGGGACCTGCCTTCTGAGGCGACAGGATTGACTAGGAGATACAGAGGTCTATGCAAACTCACTGTTACAGAAGGCCTCGTCTGAGTTATCCCCACAGTCATCGACCCCGTCACAGAACAGACCGTTGGCCACACAACGTTGGTTGTAGCACGGCCTGAAGCCTCTCCTACAGTTCCTGTTTTCTAGAGAAAAAGACGGAACATCTTAACTTCCAACAGGAAATTCTAATTGTAGCCCTTAGGCTGCTGTCACTTTCTTCTCATGTTATACAACTGGCATGTAGTACAATTCTCTACATTACAATGGGTGTAGTCCCACGCTCTAACCATTTAATCCATGGTACACTAGTCATGCAACATGGTTAGTTAACAGCACATGAAGTGTAGGACCAGGCTGGCTTGCAGGTAGTAGTGGATACATACTTATATTTCTGTCAATTATCAGAGATTTCAGAAGGCAGACTTTGAAGTACCATCATTCTAACATGAATTCCTTACCGCAATATTGCATTTTTTCATCTGACTTGTCTTTGCAGTGAGCTACTCCATCACACGTTGACTGATAGCTGATGCACTCGCCGTTGCCACATTCAAACTCTGTGTGGATGTTGCAGGAGGAATTCTCTGCTGCAATAGTTGATAGAAAAACAGCTTAGCCAAGACAAATATAAAACGCTGAGCAGCAGCTCCACAAGGGTTAATGTAGCTGTAATTATAACAATTTATCACAAACAATACATATTTCATACTAAAACAAGTTTTATTGGGTGTTTATGTATTACAGCTGCCTAAAACTGTATGTCCCTAATGAAATGAAAGTAATAAAAGTGTGTAGTGAACTACTAGAGTAAAAAACGCGAAAAAATACAGAAATCGTACAACCCCGTATCCAAAAAGTTTGGACGTTACATAAAATGCTAATAAAAACAGAATGCAATGATGTGCAAAGCATTTATCACCTATATTTGATTGAAAAAAGTACAAAGACAACATATCAAATGTTGAAACTGAGAAATATTATTGTTTTGGGAAAAATACATGCCCCTTTTGAATTTGATACCAGCAACATTTGGGGACGGGCATGTTTAACACTGTGTTGCATCAGCTCTTCTTTTAACAACACTCTGCAAGCGCTTAGGAACTGAGGAGACCAACAAATGTAGTGCCCAGACTCCGGCCCAGAGAACGTAGTGGCATTTCTGGATCTTGTTTATGTCTGGTTTCTTTGCATGATAGAGTTTTAACTTGCATTTGTGGATGCAGCGACAAACTGTGTTCACAGACAATGGTTTTCGGAAGTGTTCCTGAGCCCATGCAGTGATGTCCACTATAGAATCGTATACGTTTTTAATGCAGTGCCGTCTGAGGGCCCGAAGATCACGGCCATCCAATATTGGTCTTCGGCCTTGTCCCTTGACCCTTCTCTGAATCTTTTAATGATATTATGTGCCTTAGATGATGAGATCCCCAAACCTTTTGCAATTTTATGTTGAGAAATGTTATTCTTAAATTGTTGCACTATTTGCCCACGCAGTCATTCACAGAGAGGTGAACCCCTCCCCATCCTCATTTCTGAAAGACTCTCTGGGATGCTCTTTTTATACCCAATCATGTTACTGACCTGTTAATTAACCTAATTATTTGTGAGATGTTCCACAAGGTTCTTTTTTTGTATTACACAACTTTACCAATATTTCCAATATTTCAGTCCAAACAAACTATGCATTAGGATTTGGTCAGGATAGACAAAACCTTCGCTGGCTACAACCTTCAGTAGCTACGTTATAGTAAGCCTAAAATAAAACTGTTTACGGTTACATTGCGACAATTTCGGGTGGATTTTCAAAGTACGTATCCATGCATGCTTTTTAGGGTAATATAGTATATAACACAACCCCTTGCCATGTTAAAGAGGAGGGGTTTCCACGATTTTCACTTGACGAAGATCTTTTCACTTGACGAAAAAGTCAGTTATCGTCACCTACATTGATAGTTATTGTATCAATGTCATTCACAAATGAAATAAAAACCATGAAATGTGCCATGAAATGTGCCATGAAATGAAATAGCTTTGGCAGTGTAAAGTTCATCTTCAGTCTCGCTAGCAATTGCTCAATTCTTATGACTATTCCAAGTAGTAAGTAGATACTAGTAAGCCTATTACTGGCTAATAAGCTGTTAAAACGGCCAGTGGCAAAAGCCATACAGTTCATAGATGCTATTTGTGGTGGAATTAAGCTGAATATGAAACATTAGTCAATTTAACACAATGCTTATTGGTGTCTAGCTAAATATTCAAACTTGGTGTGATGTTAATGTGTGATAAAATGATCTAATGTCAAGACCCTCTACCAACACTAAACACATGTATAGCTTAGTGGCGTAGTGGTGAAAGACAGCCTCTCACATTGAAGACCCCGGTTTGAATCCAGCGAGGGCAAGAACAGTCATCCCATTTAATTTTCGGTTTCAACATTTGATATGTTGTCTTTGTACTATTTTCTATTGAATATAGGGTTTAAATGATTTGCACATTTTTGCATTCTGTTTTTATTTACATTTTACGCAGAGTTGTAAGTTCAAAATGAGATCCAGTCTCAACTAGCTAAAATAGCTATATTTTTGTGAAAATTGCAAGATTATTGAATGCATGTTCGGTTAAAAAAAGAAACATGTCCTGACTTACAAATGCATCTGTTATCATCCAATAACACACGTGCTCCACGACAACTGCAGTTGACCCTTCCCTCTGGGGTCAACAGACAGAGGTCTCCGCAGCCACCATTATTTAGTCTGCATGGGGACAGCTCACCTGCAAAAACATAACCGAGAGATGGCAGACAAAACAGGACACCAACAACAGATGCTAAAAAAACTGAAAATGCAATAAATGCAGTATAGTGTACTGCATAATGATTAACACAAATTGTTTTTAGTATTATTTAATAGTTTTTCATCATAAACCAATAAACTAAACTCTATGTCATAAACGGCTCAACCTCAATCAGTATAGAGTTTATATTAGGGCCAAAGTTCCTAACCACTAGCTCTCACCTCCCATCTCCCTCTAGTATACCATAAAGGATGCTTTAGATTACTCATCGTGACAGATACAAGCAGGTATACTTTCATCCTCGCTGATAAAGAAAGAGTGAAAGATGCAGAGGGAGGGAAACCGTAAAGCTCTGGCATCACCACTGCTCACCGGAGAGACACATGACAAATGAACCATAGCTTCGATTTCCTCCCTTCCAAGTCTCTGCTCGTCATTCACGCATCAGTGTCTTTGTGTCTCTGTGAGGGATGTGTGAGCGGGTGTGTGTGTGTGTGTGTGTGTGTGGGTGTGTGTGTGTGTGTGTGAGGGGTGTGGGTGTGTGTGTTTGTGTGATGCGGGTGCGTGTGTGTGCCTGCATATGTATGTGTGTGTGTGTGGTGTGAGAGGGAGGATGTGGATGACTCGGCGGGCCTCTGGAAGGGCTCCTAGATGCCCCCAGTTTGGCTTGGCCTTGCATCCGATTAAAGAGGGCCAAAAGGACCAGCAGGATAACTGGGGTGAGAAGAACAGCGGTCCCGTTTGGCTCAGTTGGATGCAAAATCCTAACAACACAACAGCACTCCTGTCGGTTCAATCCAACGACCACATTCACGTGCTCACCATGCACTGTATGCCTTCCCTGTTGTGTAACTGACATTGGATAAAAGTGTCAGCTAATTGGCTTATAAAAACTCCACATTTCACCTTTAAACGTTGCAGACTGTGATCATACTTTTGGTTAATGAGGAGAGGTTAAGAAGTGTTCTTCGATCATTTGCGGTGATTAAATAAATGAGAAGGAAAAGACATTCACGGCCCCCTGAAAGAGGGAGTCAAGCTGTTTGGAGACTCTGAAGTCATTTCCCCAATGTACCAGTTGATACATAGTATGTGACACTTCAGATCCCTCTCCAACTCAGGAACTGCATCTTTATTAATTATGCTGCCAGCTTTAGTTCTATCCCATCTAAATAAGACCATCCTAATTTGTGATTCTCACTGTTTTCTACACGTCAAGGGAAGAAGCCCTGGTTCACAGATGCACTGCTTTAACTTGCTCAGGTGGAAATACACCAAAAGGAAAGACATAACGTCACACAGACCTTCCACCATCTAAATTAAATACATTAATTTACACAGAGCAACAGTAGAGAGTAGTGTAAAAAAACATTACTAACAGATGCATATATTTTCCCCACACATATTCCCATTTGGAGGGAAATAATGGGACTGTAAGATCCCTCAGCACAGCCCTACAAACCAACACATACAAATAAAACATTTAGGAAAAAACAGCCCACCTCTAAGAGAAGTGACATCAAGGAAAACACTACTCACAGCTGTTGGTGTCGTTTGCTACAGCGATGATTCCCATGGGCTGATGAGGAATATCTGCACGCAGCACCTTGGTCTCACCACCTGTGTACTTGTTGGATCGCAGCACAGCCCGACGAGCCCAGTCCGACCAGAAGATAAAATCACCATAAACAGCCAGGCCAAAGAAGGTACCTGGCCCTGACTTCATGATGACCTGTGATTCACAAAGTAAGACAACCATTAAAACATTCTGCATTCGGCAGCTATCAAAATGCTATATTCCTAATGGCTAGTATCAATATCAAGCCAAAGCTAGTTTTTCTAACTCCTTGTGCATGACTTACATGACATGATTTTCAAAGGCTTCATATGTGTTCCTTCTAAACATGAAAGGACAGATTGTCTTTAGGAAAGAAAGTCTTTGAATACATGGCACTATAAAATGAACAAATCACTGCATTATCAATGGCTGTACAGAAGCACACGCATTTCCTCCACGCACCCTTGTGACCTTCAGGAATATTTTAATCGACTTCAATCCAAAATGTTTCCAAGTTATCCCCATCATTATAAAGCCCTAATTATTTTTGTTGCTTTCACAGTTATTACTGAAAATGATCATTCATTTCTTGAGATTAATTTATGTCGCTGCCTCATTGTAAAGGGCAATAAAATGTGTCTAATTTCAAGAAACCTCTGACTCATTCTGAAAAATCAGGAAAAATGTCACCGGACTACACAGCTCCCTCCATCATCACCTTTACACCGAGGGACATTTTGTTCACCTATAGATGGTGAAAGCACAATTTTATGTTTACCAATAGTTAGCACAGACTGACTAGAAAAATTGCACATTATGATGCTGGCTCAACCAGCAACAAAGAATTTATTCATGACTTAGAGACACAGGCTGCCATTTCCTCATGTCTTGGTCAAATGTGTTGACTTGTAAGTTAACGGTAGCTGGTTCTAATCCCTGAGCCGGCAAGGTTAAAAATGTGGGCAGTTAACCCAAATTCCTCAAAGTAAAGATAAGACCTATAAGACCTCGATCCTGTAGTACTGATAGTAGTAGGCAACAGTAAATGACAAGTGATATAAACACCCACACATTTGGTAATGTTTAGAAAATTTTTTTGGCCTGAGATGATCAGCCATTCTGATCTTTAAAAAACCTGCCCTAAAAAAAATCCACATTGGTCCTTCTCTACTTGAAATACTAGTAATAGGTTTTGTATTTTATTTTATCCTATTTTTTGTATGCTGGAGATAATAAAGGTTGGTGCAAACAACAAACTTATACAACCCTGTTTCCAAAAAAGTTGGGACGCCGCATAAAATGCACATTAAAACAGAGTGCAATCATGTGCAAATCATTTATCCCTATATTTCATTAAAAATAGTACTAAGACAGCATATCACATGTTGAAACAGAGAAATGTTATTGTTTTCGGAAAATACATGCCCATTTTGAATGTAATGCCAGCTACACGTTTCAAAAAGATTGGGACAAGGGAATGTTTACCACTGTGTTGTATCACCTCTTCTTTTAACAATACTCTGTAAGCATTTTAGAACTGAGGAGACCAACTGCTTTAGTTTTGAAAGAGAAATGTATTCCCATTCGTGCATGATCTAGGATTTCAGCTGCTCAACAGGTCGGGGTCTCCTGTGTCGTATTTTTCGTTTCATAATGCGCTAAATGTCTTCAATGGGTGACAGGTCTGAACTTCAGGCAGGGCAGTTTACTATGGAGCCATGCTGCTGTAATACGCCCAGAAGGTGGTTTGGAATTGTCTTGCTGAAATAAGCAAGGCCTTCCCTGAAAAAGACGTTGTCTGGATGGCAGCATATGTTGTTCCAAAACCTGTATATATTGTTCAGCCTTAATGGTGCCTTCACAAATGTGCAAGTCACCCACACTATCTGCACTAATGCACCCCCATACCATCACAGATGCTGGCTTTTGAACTGTGCGCTGATAAGAAGCCAGATGGTCCCTCTCTTTAGTCCAGAGGAAGCCACGTCCATGATTCCCAAAAAATATTTCAATTTGTCAAACCATAGGACAGTTTTCTACTTCACCTCAGTCCATCTTAAATGAGCTCGGGCCCAGAGAAGGCGGCGGTGTTTCTGGATCTTATTTTAACTTGCATTTGTGGATGCAGTAACATATTGTGCTCATAGACAAAGGTTTTGGAAGTGTTCCTGAGCCCATGTAGTGATTTCCACTACAGAATCGTGTCTGTTTTAATGCAGTGCCACCTGAGGGCCAGAAGATCATGGCCATCAATATTGATTTTCAGCCTTGTCCCTTCCAGAGAATCTAAATCTGAAGATTCTCTGAATCTTTTAATGATAGTATGTACCGTAGATGATGAGATACCCAAACTCAATTTTACGTTGAGAAACATTATTCTTAAATTGTTGCACTATGTTACTGACCTGTTGCCAATTGACCTAATTAGTTGTGTGATATTCCACCAGATTTAGTTTTTTTAGCGTTTACACAACTTTTCTGTCATTTGTTGCCACTGTCCCAACTGCTGCTGCTGGCATCAAATTCAAAATGGGCATATATTTTTCAAGGAACAATAAAATATCTCAGTTGGAACATTTCATATGTCATTGTACTATTTTCTATTGAATATAGTGTTTAAATGATTTGCACATCATTGCACTCTGACGCAGCGTCCCAACTTTTTTGGAATCTGGGTTGTATTTTACATGTCACAATGAGATTAATGCATGTTTTAGGATGAAATATTCAACCTTCGATAAAATATTTTACTGGTGATAAGAAATTGAAAATGTTAAAATTTTTTGGTGAAATCAAATGTTTTTTAGTCACGCTTTATTCACACACTTTTATTCACACTATAAGCTATGCATCTCAAAGCACCCAACTGACCCATACACACACAACATCCTTGACGTTCCTCCTTAACCCAGATGTTGGCAGAGTAAATGGCAGTGTCACAGACAGGGAGGAAGGAATACATCACACAGACGGCTCCTTTTGGGAGTCTTTTTCTATGATGAGGCCACCAGGCAGGCCTTCTGAGAGCTCTATATTTTCAGACATAATAGGGACAGGCTTGTAACCATCATCATATTAGCCCGGCTGACGAACTGGGATTAATAGGACAGGTGTTGATTAATAAAGGAACCCAGTGTGTTACCGGGAAAACAACTGGCCATCATGAGAGGGAGAGAGGGGGAGCAATGAAGGGACTGGCATATATATTTTGACAGAACACATTGACAATAAATGTGTCAGAAAGCTACTTATACACAGTTTGAAACATCACTAATTTGGGGTGCCTTCTAATTACCTTATGTATTTTTGTGTGCAATCTTGTTAAATACAGTTGATTCTAGTCAATGTTTGGATACTTATGCTTTGCTATTATAATTCAGATAATTTTGTCAAACTCAGCACCTTCAGAAAGTCTGGAGAATCCTTGACTTTCTCAAAATGTTGTTGTTATAGACTTCCTTTGTAATTTATTAAAGTATTATGTTTTGCCATCAATCTACACACAAAGCCCTGTAATGACAACATTGTAATGGCTTGGCTTAGATTCTACTACACTCTGAAACTCTACTGGAGGACTAGAACATTATTCTTCCAGTGCTCAGCTTTTTTATAAAATCAAACTATTAGGCTTGAATGCCAAGCGCTATGACAGGCAAAACAAGGGCTGCTGCTAATCACCTGGCTAATAAAATACCTACTGTGGAGCATGGTGGTAGAAGCATTACGCTATGGGGATGCTTGTCAGTGACAGGGAGTGGGAGAGTGATCAGGATTTAGGGAAGGATGACCAGAGCAAAATACAGAGAGATCCTTGAAGAAAAACTGACCCAGAGCACACAGGACCTCAGATTGAGGTGACAATTACATTTTCAGCAAGACAATGACACAAAGCACACAGCCAAGACACCTCTGGAGTACTTTTGGGTCAATGACAAATGGGGGAAATCCAGGTGTGTAAAACTGGTGGAGGCATGTCCAAGAAGACTCAAAAACTGTGATGTCAAAGGTGCTTCAACAAAGAACTGCATAAAGGGTCCGAATACTTATGTACATGAAACATTTCATTTTTTCTTCAACTTTCACAAATTAGTTTTTGTTTTTCGTGATTATCAGATATTGTGTGTAGATTAATGGCATTTTTTTCTAAAACACAAAAATATGTGGAGAAGGTGAAGTGGTGTGAATAA
The DNA here is from genome assembly GCA_016801175.1 of Esox masquinongy. Classification (NCBI taxonomy): domain Eukaryota; kingdom Metazoa; phylum Chordata; class Actinopteri; order Esociformes; family Esocidae; genus Esox; species Esox masquinongy. The sequence continues at coordinate 103,496 of JACXGI010000904.1, forward strand.
TTTATGAAAGCACTGTGTTTGAAACATCATCATAAATTGTCCTGTTGTGATTCTTGAATGTTTCTAAGAAAAACAATGACCCTTATTTTGGGATTCAAAAAAATACGGGTTTAAAAATAATATTATAATATATAAATATATAATATAATATAAATATTATAAATATATAATATAATATACATTTTAACCACCCTTGAGCGATACTTCTCAATTAGCACACCTTCTCCTCACACTTCAAAAGGTTTTACTGTCTTCATGTGTTAACATCTTATCCCCTTCACATACTCAAGTGGGCTCTGGACTTTCAGCAGCATGTTTAATGATATGATTCTTTTCACCTAAAATGAAGCATTGAAGTGTGGAGGTCAAAGTGGGCCTTTGTAGCTCTCTGCTGTACTCCTGTGTTCATCTCCGCCTGTCAGAACAGGGTGGGGGCGACGGGTTGGTGGTGTCACACAGTCACACTGTTGAGCTGACAGGCTGTAATGACAGTCCCAGATCCCTGAGCTGGAGGAGCCACGGGGTCCCTCTGGGGACCCGCTGCCTTAAACTACCACTCTGCACTACCCCGACCTGATACAGCCGCCGACCGCCCCCACACGACCACACACTATGGCAGTAAGTCCCATTCTCACCACCTCTCTCTCTCTTCGCCTCTCGTGTTCTTTCTCGGCCTGCCTCTGTAGCTCCACCTCCTGAACCCCGGGTGTCTTACCACCGCTCGGTTGATAATCCGTTAGCTCGGTTTAATTTTCACATTCTAATTGGGACAGTGATGGCCTGAACTCCACAGGGCTCTTCTGTGTGAGCATTCATTAGCAAGAGAGAGACTGCAGGCAGGGCACGGGGGAACCAGAAGGGTACGACTTCTGAGCCGCGCGACCCGGCTTTGGCAAACGTATGGGTAACTAATTGAGATGGGCAAAGGTCCTCAGTCACAGAGGTGGTGTCAAGCACAAATTGAAATACGTCTGCAAAGAAGAGAGCGACATTGTAATGTGATCCCTCACATGCCTGGGATACAGAGGGACCCATCCTGTTAGAATGATCACATCTACGACTAACATGCAGATAACCTCAGAAATGAGAGTAGTAATGTCCATGGCAGGATGCTTCAAGGGCCTTCACTTCAAAACAAATGTTACAACAAAAGACCAAGATTCATGTTATTACCGAATAAACACATTTTAGGTTACACTCGTGATAATAGTCTCTCCTGTTTATCTTCATCTTTAAACACCATGTATTGCATGTTAGCAGTAACAAGGTTGTGAAATGGCGTCTGTTTCAATACTATTACTTAATTTTAAGGTAATACTGTGTGACTCCGACCCACGAATGGCACTGTTAATCTAATCTCAACCACTTTCACACTCACGGGTTAGGTCAAAGGGCGGTAAAATACAGTCATTGCTATGTGGGACCAACTTTAAAGGTTCACATGTAGAAGTTAATGGTGAGGTAATTTATGTTAGGGTAATTTCTTGAATCTGTGTGAACTAAGAGCATTCGCAACACAAAAACTTAATACTTATGCAAGCAAAATATTTTAATATTTTCCAAAATACAACCGATGTTACCTTACAATGGTTGATTTTGAGTGTTTTATAAAAGAGAACAAAATGTTCCACATACCATTTGTAACTGAATCCCCATCTCAACATCAACAAAACAGTAGTTTATTGATTTCTGGAGGAACCTTGTCAAGGGAGGTGAACAAGTTGAGAGAGGGGAGGAATAAGTACCTTAGAACACCAATAAAAAATTCCAACAATGACATTACCTCCTGCACAGACTGAAGCAACAGAATGTCTACACTCAGAAACTCCCTGACAAAGACATCTGCCATAGGGACAAGCTCCGTGGGCTGCAGTGCAGAGGGCTTAATGGCCTCTAAAGTAAACGGGCAAGGGAAAAGGCCATATGAATCATAAGGCACTTTTACATACAGCCTAGCTAAATGTGTTGAACTTCCAGGTCAGATCGAAATTAATCAGCCATCAGGCTGCTGAACTGAAGGACATAGTACACATGTTGGTCCAATACTGTACATAGTTGGAAATTAGACTTTGTACATTACCCTTGCTTTATGTTCAAACTGTAGTGTAATGAAAGATGTGTTTTGGAAGGTTTGTGAAGGTGCCGTGTTGACTGGTGTCTCAACTCAGTGGGGCATCCTAGTCTCACACCAATGGGCCTATTTGCTTCCTGAAAGGAACGGACATACACGGTAGGGGCCAAGGTAGCCCCATCCGCTCAGACAAACCAGGCGTGAGGATGGACAAACAGAAGCTCCTAGCACACCTTCGTGCGATAGTGTCTAAAAATACTTATGGTATACTTAGTAGACTGTTAGACTGGTTGGGAGGATGTTAAATCATGTTCGTATGTAACTATGCTTTGTATTGTAACTTTATTACTTGATTGGAATAAATTGTATTACTTTGGAATATAGAATACTACGGAATACCTCGTTCATCTCCATACTCAAACTCGTAAGTCTACTGGTAATTACACACACATAACTACGTCTTAGCAACCAGACTTGGTATCCCTCAGTCCTGGATTTTCGATGCAGACTGGTTAGGCCGAGGAACACGACATTGACTAGTCATCCCTGAGTCGTGGGCAGTGTAAAATTCTGTGTAGTCCCAGGAACACATGCCATTTTACTGTATGGTATGTGTTAAACGACCCACACCTTATGTGTTTGATTGAATGATTGATTGATCTTTTAAATGTTTGGTTTGTGATGAAAGATTAGCTACCTTTTTTAAGAACTGTCAGCATATCATGGTCATTTATGATTGCGTATGTTTACAAACAATATGGAGTCAGATTATTAGATATTAAATTATCACGTAGGTCATAGATTTTCTCTGCACTGATTCTCTATCAGTAGCATTCGAAGGGGTTTACCCTTATTTCCCCATAAAACAAATCCAGCTATATGCAATTTATGTTTAGGTCAATTCGGCCCATAAAGCAAATACACAATGTACATTAAGGTCCTACATTATTTTAATCTTCCAACATGCAAACTGCACAAAAATACAAAATGTTCTCTTGTGTAAAATTCATAATGAATGAATTTCAGTTGACTGATTTTCTTAAATGCCTTACTGTAAGTTAGTAAAATCTTTGAAATTGTTGCATGTTGCATTTGTATTTTTGTACACACTGCTCAAACAAATTAAGGGAACACTTAAATCACACATCAGGTTTTGCGGAAGGAAATATATTAAAATATATCAAAATCTTTAACGTACATTGTGTCATTTGTTGAAAACAAAATGACGTCACAACAGTCAATGGAAACCAAAATCACCAACCGATTGAGGGCTGGATCAAACTCCCACCGAAAATCAAAGTAAACGACTGAAATCACAGGCTGTTCCAACTTGTGTGAATTTTATCACGGCAACTCATAATGTGACTCGGTTGTGCGTATGGCCCCCATGTGCCTGTATGTACTCCCGACAACATTTGAGCATGCTCCTGATGAGACGGCGGATGTGTCCTGGGGGATCTTCTCCCAGACCTGGATCAGGGCATCAGTGAGCTTCTGGACAGTGTGGCGCTACTTGGCGGCATCGGATGCACCGATACATAATGTCCCAGAGGTTCTCAATTCGATTCAGGTCTGGGAAACGTGAAGACCAGTCAATGGCATCAATGCCTTCGTCATCCAGGAACTGCCTACACACACTGGCCATATGAGGCTGGGTATGGTCCTGCACCAGGAGGAACTCAGGGACCACTGCACCAGCGTAAGGTCTAACGATGGGTCTGAGGATTTCATCCCAGTACCTAACAGCAGTCAGGGTACCGTTGACAAGCACATGGTGGTCTGTGATCCTCCAAGGATATGCCTCCCCAGACCATCACTGACCCTCCGCCAAACTGGTCATGCTGGATGATGTTGCAGGCAGCATAACGTTCACCATGGCGTCTCCAGACTCTTTCATGTCTTTCACATGTGCTCAGTGTGAACCTGCTCTCAGACTGTGAAGAGAATGGGTCGTCAATGGCGCAACTGCCATTCTGGTGTTCTCTGGTGAATTCCAGTTGAGCTGCATGGAGCTGGGCTCTGAGCACAGGTCCCACTAGTGGACGTCAGGCCATCATGTCACCCTCATGGAGTCTGTTTCTGATGGTTTGGTCAGAAACATGCACACCAGTAGCCCGCTGGAGGTGATTTTGTAGGGCTCCGGCAGTGCTCCTCCTGTTCCTCCTTGCACAAAGGAGCAGATACCGGTCCTGCTGCTGGGTTGATGCCCTTCTACGGCCCTGTCCAACTCTCCTTGTGTAACGGCCTGTCTCCTGGTATCTCCTCCGTTGCTCTTGAGGCTGTACTGGGAGACACAGTAAACTTTCTTGCGACGGCACGTATGGATGTGCCATCCTGGAGGAGCTGGACTACCTGTGCAACCTGAATTGGCTGAAGGAACCTGCATGCTACCAGTAGTGACAAGGACACTAGCAAAACGCAAAACTAGAGAAGCATCAGTCAGGAAGGATAAGGAGAGAGCAATTGTCTGTGGCCACCACCTGCAAAACCATTCCCTTTTTGGGGGTTGTCTTGCAGTCGCCTCTCCAGTGCACCTGTTGTCACTTCCATTTGCACCAAAACATGTGACATTGATTCACAATCGCTTATGCTTCCTAACTGAACGGATTGATATCCCTGAAGTATAATTGACTTGGTGTTATACTGTGATGATTACGTGTTCCCTTAATTTGTTTGAGCACTGTATATTTTTTTTCTGATTTGAAAGACCCTGTTCAAAATTTCCAAATGCTTCCACAGTTGTAAACAATTTCTTTATAGTATTTTCTTCAATTTTACACAGATTTTTTTTTTAAAGTCCCTCTGCCTCTGAATATTAGGGGGACAATATATTACCTCTGGCATGTATAAACATTAGAGGCATGTAAACGTATTTTGACTTTTGCTGCTTTTGATTAATTCCCAATGTCCAAGAGATCCGACTCAGAATCAAATCTGTTCAGGTTAGAGCTCTGAGGTGTGCACTCTAACAACATGGGTTTTCAATAATCTTTTGGACAACACAATAAACTATTGTTTTCATTGATTGTATTAATGTTTATTTGTAGTCATTCCAAGGATATATAGACTTGTTATGAGCAAATAAACACTTACAGTCCATAGTGGTCACATTTTTTTTCAGATGGCCTATGACTTCTGCATGTGTTAGTGTGTGTTCACATTAGGGTTGCATGGTATTGACAAAATGTGATTTTGAGATATTGATCATGAATATTGCAATATCGATATTCATTTCGATATTCTTTAACATAGGTAAAAACTGCCATTTGCACTTGTATTTGCCTTCATTGCACATCTACAGTACACATCCCACTAATACATACATTAAACTTAATACTTGTACATTTTCTGCCCTTTTCTATTTGCACTTCTGTTTAGATGCTAACTGCATTTCGTTGTATTATACTTGCACTGCTCAATGACAAAGTTTAATCTAATCTAAAGTTTTCTTAGGATACGCCCCAGGTTTGTCTCTACAGTAGAGGAATGCTTGTCAACTCCCAAACAGGGCCAAATGCAGGTATTGGCATTTTAGACACTGTGCCTAACCAACACTAAAAGCAAAATCATTTTGAAAACATAAAAACAAATGATCGCATGGACACAGACTCCACACTAGCTACACAAATCTTTGTAGGCTACCGCAAAGTGAATCTGAACGCTGTACGCTAGAAGAGTCCAGTGTTTCAGCCTATGTAAAGGTGCTTATTGTATTTCTTGGCAGCGCGTACATCATTTGAGATGTTTTAAATTGATTAAATCTCAAATCTAGTGCAAGGGCATTTGATAGAAGCATTGCCTCTATAGCTAATACCGGACAATCATTCATTCTTCATCACGCAGTCTTCTAAACTCCCGACTCCATTTAATGCCAAGATGTTCACATTTATTTTGGATTATACATTTGTAATGCATTTTGTGACTTGGATCAAAATTATAGTTACAGTTTATCACGTAACTTTTGGCCACTAACGTGTCCTCTTCAACCTTCGTTGTTTCGTTTTCTCCCTGAGCCACACTCATCTTCTTAATTTTCCGTCCTTTCTTTTCTTCCGCTCCTCTGCCTCGCTTTGCTCTCTCTCTCTTTCTTTCTGTCCTTTCTTTTCTTTCGCTCCTCTGCCTCGCTATGCTCTCTCTCTCTTTCTGTCCTTTCTTTTCTTTCGCTCCTCTGACCTCTGTCTTTATCTCTCTCCACTCACACGCTGTCGAAGTATGCACACATGTCACGTGGTATGCTCCATTGGGCATGATCTATAATGGACCTGTGCGCTCACTTTCATGTGACAGGGCAACTGGCCAATGGAACATGATCATTAAACAGTGGTTTCAAGCGGGCTCTAAATCGAGAACACAACTAAGCCACACAACCAACGGATGCATCTCTCCACAAAATAAACGGAATATTGCATACTTTCCGCGACATTTTCAATGTGATATTGCGCAACGTGATATTGACGATAACGATATTGAGTCAATATATTGTGCACCCCTAGTTCACATGCACGTACTGTATGTTTGTTTTTATACATACATACCCAGAGTTTGTGTGATTGAAAACAAGTACGCTTTATTGTACAGGTGCTGGTCATAAAATTAGAATATCATCAAAAAGTTGATTTATTTCAGTAATTCCATTCAAAAAGTGAAACTTGTATAGTATATTCATTAATTACACACAGACTGAAATATTTCAAATGTTTATTTCTTTTAAGTGTGATGATTATAACTGACAACTAATGAAAATCCCAAATTCAGTATCTCAGAAAATTAGAATATTACTTAAGACTAATACAAAAAAAGGATTTTTAGAAATGTTGGCCAACTGAAAAGTATGAACATAAAAAGTATGAGCATGGACAGAACTCAATACTTAGTTGGGGCTCCTTTTGCCTGAATTACTGCAGCAATGCGGCGTGGCATGGAGTCGATCAGTCTGTGGCACTGCTCAGTTGTTATGAGAGCCCAGGTTGCTCTGATAGTGGCCTTCAGCTCTTCTGCATTGTTGGGTCTGGCGTATCGCATCTTCCTCTTCACAATACCCCATAGATTTTCTATAGGGT